>CAIGRB010064719.1:711-11592 GCA_903798255.1 Fraxinus quadrangulata
AGAGATGCAAGTGATACAATTGGCCGAAGCAAGTATTGAATACTTTGTCCTTAACATGGATTTGCCCCGCATCGATGCTAACGATTTTTCAGAAACCATCTCCCAAGATACAACGATCACGTCGAGCAATAGGAGCACTCCAAATGGTTTAAACGAACGAACTCGAACGACATTCTCTCTTTACCGAACTTATGATTTTATGCAAAGAAATCACTTTTGATGAAGTGTGCTATGCAACATAACATGTAAAGAATGATATGAAAATGATAAATACATGTCAAATGGGTCCTATATATAGATGATGAGGGGTTGTGAATGAAGTGTCACGCCTCAAACTCAACAACTCTTACAAAAAGTCACACCATTCATTATCGCTAGACTGTCGCCAACACGTTGCTCGAGCGAAAATAATAGAGACTCTATTGCTAGCTTGTCCCTGGCCTGTCACTCGAGCGATAGCCCAGCCATAAGCTAGCAACAGTCTTAGTCAATTTTCAGACAGCTTCCTTCTATTTTCTTCCAACTTTGGATCCCAATTTCTCATTCATCCGGAATTTATTTTAAGATTCTAAATATACCACGACGATCTACTCGATGAGTAGAACAAGTTGGTCTATTCATACTTATAATTTGACCATCGGATCAAGTTTGAATATTTGGTTGAAGTTGACACAAAAGTCACTTTTCCAAATTTTTTTTAACACTTAACCAAATTTTCAATTTTCTAAACGAATTTCTAACATGTCTAAGGGATAGATCAATGTAAAAAGTGAAATGTATGAGATTGGGTGTCACCATCAAAAATAAAAAAATCTTGATATTCTATATTCAAGAAAATTTGTTTCAAAGACTATGAATCGAAATATTTGTCTTTTCTCGATTCTTGACATTGTAATCGCTTCATTAGGTATATAAAATACCAATAAATAGTGAAATATTTCATTATCCTACACAAAATACTTCTTTTATTTATGAATTAAAAGTAATTGCAGCATGTCATTTCAAAAAAAAAGGAAGAAGACAAGACATGTCCCTTCTCTATAAGCATGTCGTAAGCTATGTTTAGTTCTCATCTAACATACGAAAAAATTAGTTTACAATCTTATTGTTTAAACCTTGTAAGCTTAGATAAGAATTAAACTGAATGGAGCTAAATTCATTAGTTTAATTCTTATCTAACACATTATTAACGATTAGTGAGTAACTTTTAAATTAAAAGGTGATACAACGTATCAATTTTCAATCAGAATTTGACAAAACACATGCTAAACAATATCTAAAAATCAACAAATTTCAAAAACAAAACATTTACCTAAAGCCACCTACATATAAACATAACTTGACAACATAATTGTTGACCTCAAAAAAGGCGTCAATAGAATTTCAGTCACCTTCCCCCATATAGGCATCATCTGCACATTGGAACACTCCGTTAGAAGGCAAAGGCCGCCAACCAAGAAAAAGGTAGGATCGTCTTTTGCATTTTGACAGTCAAATCAACGGTCAGACGAAAGATAAAGACAGTGCAGAGAGGGGAGGGAATATGGCTATGGTTAGAAAATCTTATTTTTTGTAAAGTGAAGTCACGTAATGGATCGAGCTCAGGCACAATATGAAGTTGTTTAACTAAATAGCTCAATCAATTTAATAGTCGATACCACGTCAACATATACGGGACCCGATAAGTGTATTTTATACACTTATTCGATGCTTAAAATAGCGATATTTGATAGATCTTTTGACAAAATATATTCTGATTGTTGTATTTTATGTTTAATAGGTGAAATTCAATGAATGAAAAAAGGGATTGAAGGAAAGAAGCAAGATGTGACGAAAAATGGCAAAATCTAAAGTACGAGGACTAAATTGGCATTGGTTGCACAATTAAGTGGACTCAAGGGTTGAATTACATTATAGTAAAGGAATTGGGGACTTAGAGAAAAATAATTTATTAATGGGCCACAAATTATGGGCTAAAATTGAAGGGAAGTATATATATACAGGCACAGGCAGACAAGAATGGAGGAATTGGCGGCTGCTGAGGTTATATTATATACACACATTGATGGCAGATTGAAGAGGCTAGGGCTGGACAAAATTTTCAAACTCAATCGGACTGAATCGTAGCGAGCAATTATTCTTAAATTAAATACCCAAACGGATATCTAAATTGAGAACCGATGGGTTTGGTTCGATTCTCGGTTCTAGATCAAGAATCGAAGAATCGAATTTCCCTAATTTTTTAAAAATTTTAAATTAAGTAAGTCAAATTATTATTTTTTAAATAAAATTTTAACTAATTAATTTAGTCCAAACCTAAAATATAATTTTACTATTTTTAATTTCCATCCAATCTCAACTTAATCAACTTGACCTAAGTTTTACCCAAATCTTCTACCGTAGTATCGTTTCTAACGTTCTATTATTGAAAATTAGGTATCTTCCTCTTCCAATGATTTTAAAAGTCAAATATATGAAGAATACAACAAAGAGAGGTGCAAAATATATAACGAGATTTGATTACGTTATTTTGTAAGAGTTAAGATTGAATATGTCATAGTTGAATTAATGTAGCGTTGTTGTAATATAAAAAAATTTTAATTATTGTACGGAACCCCGGAACCGAATAAAATCGAACTGAACTGAATGGAACTGAATCCGAACGGTTCTATAATTAAATTTAGGCATGACGATTTCACTTGCTAAATACCCGAAAATTTCGGGTTCGATTCGGTTACCATGCCCAGCCCTAGAAGGGGTGGAGATTTGCACATATACATTGGCCGGTAGCTTTGTGGAGAAAATGAAGATTATATATAGACACACATACATAGAAAAAGGAGAATATATATAGATACACACTAGAAAATAGAAGTAGAAAAAAGAAGGAGACACGCATACACGCAGGAAGAAAAAGCAAAGACGACAACTTCAATTTGGAGAATTAATCACATTTCATCAATTTTTGGTGATATCTTTTTACTTTTGCGTGTTTAATTTCGACATTATGATTTGCTATATTTTTACATTGCTAAGATACAGATGAACCATTTTTTGAAATTTTTAATATTAATTAATTATTTTTACGACTAGTATGTTTTTTTATTTTGGATGTTATTATTATTTTCATCGAATTTTCAATTAATTAACTGCTAATTGAGATGATTTATTGGAATCTATTATTATCGAGAGAGATAATAGGCTTTTAGCTACAAATAATAAACATTGTAAAGTCCGATAGGGGATAGAGATATACATCTATACTTTACGTGATTTTTATAGGTGTTATAGATCGTTTAATGCATTTATCATGTTCGTATCTTTCATCGAGATATATGAATGTCACATAAGGAGAATATGTTTGATAACTATCGAGAGAGGTTTTCAATTACATTAGGAATATTAACCAACAAAAATGACTACAAATTGTCACTTTAATTTGTTGGGCTAAAAATGGATTAATCAGGGAGATTCGACATTTTAGCAATACTTTCACATATTTTTTTTAAAAAAAAGTTAAAATTACTTTCTAGTTTAATCGATAATTTAAATATTAGTATAGAAAACTCAAACATATTTGCTATTCGATTAAGATTACTATTAGTTTGAACTCGATTAAATACTTAGTTCTCGTGGATTCAACACTCTACACACAACTATATTACTTGTTCACGATCTCGTTCACTTGCGGGAAATCAAATTATTAGGATGCCATCCGTCATGTGCTTGCAACGTAATTTACAGGCGTAACAATAACCCCCAAATCTAGTTTTTCATTCATGTATGGGTCGGACTTTGAAATACAAGTTGTCAAGCATGCGAGATCTTACATATTGCCTCAAAAATATGAGCATCTCCATAAATGAGGGCTTACAAACTGTTTCGAAAATATGCATCGATCCCAAATATAGAAGGACTTACGAATTACCTCAAATATATGAATCAATCCCAAATAGGCGAACACTTACAAATTGCCTCTAGAATATAAACCGCTCCAATAAATGAGAACTTACAAATTGTTAAAAAAAATATATGTGAGAGCCTGAATAAACAAGGACTTACAAATTTTCTCGAAAAATAGATATTGCATATAATTTGTTTAAATTTCAACAACATCTTCTCTGTAATATGGACTAAACAAACATGTAATATAAACATAATATCTCCACACCAAATACACAAAATAGATTGGAGTCCACTTATCCTTTCAAATAAAGTAAAATGATGACCTAAACTTGCTAGTGTGAAACAAGCAACATGATGCCTACAGAATGATTATATAAGCATATGTACTGACAACAATGAAAATAGTGTTATGACATGCTAACAATGTGTAGCATACATACTTTGCGACAATAATATAATGCATATGCTAGTAGTAATAATGTAATGATACGAAGATACTAGTATCACAATAGTCTCCCAAGTTAGTGTCGAATATTTATATACGGGTCGGACTTGAAATATAAGCCACTTTGATAAAGCTGATGCAGAGATGAGATTGAATATATAAGCAGCTGTGATAAGATGATGTTGAGTCAATGCTCTGAATGTGGGTAGCTGAGGTGATGCTCTTAATTTATAAGTAGCAAAGGCTATGCCTTGGACATAAGTAGCTGTGATAAGGTAATAGGGGTGGCATACCCATATCAAGGGCTTCTTCCATGCTATTTGATACAACCATGGAAGGCTTCGTCTTCATAGGTATTAAGGTAGGCCCACCACTTTCTTTAAGAAGTGGCAAATGACATCTTTGCGTGGTGGATGGTTTACACATATCAAAGCATTCTTGCATAGCAGATGGTTCATCTATGTAGAGGATAATATAAACTCTCTGAAGATAAGTGAAGTTGTAACATAGCTAAAGCAAAAACAATGCTTTGAAAGATAGGCAACTGTAATGCAGTCGATGCAGAGACATGATGAGCTCTCTGAAGATGGATATGGTTGCGTTATAGCTAATGCAAAGGTGCACCTCTGAGTATGTAAGCATCTTGTGATAAGCTAGTGCATGGCATGATGAGCTCCCTTGAATATAAATGCATATGCAATGCAACACTCATATAGTGAGGCATCTTTCCAGAGCAAGGAATGAATATTGAGCTCGTAGCTCGTCTTGAGCTATTAGAGTCTTATAAGCTAGCCTCGAAAGGATGAGGTCTTATAGTTGTGCTAGACGAGATCTTACAACTAGGCTCGATGATAGTGAGAGGCGAAAAATAAGCATTTTGTGAAGTTAGGAATAAGTATCTGGCAAGATTAGAAATAAACATCCCTCGAGGTGAGTAATCTCGCGAATAGCTTTCGAACTATCGGAGCTTATAAGTAGTCTCGGATAGATGGGGTCTTACGTCTAAGCTCAACGATAGTGAGAGGCGAGGAATAAGTACCTCGCGAAGCTAGGAAAAAATGTCCAGCGATGTGAGAAATAAACATCCCGTGAATAGTTCTCGAACTATCATATACTTATAAGCGGTCTCGAATAAACGAGGTCTTACAACTAGGCTCGACGATAGTGAGAGGAGATGAACAAGCATTTCTCGAAGTCAAGAATAAGGATCTGGCGAGGTAAGGAAGAAACATAGCACGAATAGCTTTCGAACTATTGAATTCTTATAAGTGACCTCAAATAGACAAGGTCTTACAATTAGGCTGGATGATAGTGAGAGGCGAGGAATAAGCATTTCGCGAAGCTAGTAATAAGTATCTCTCGAGGTGGGAAATAAACATCCCCCAAATAGCTCTCAAACCATCAGAGTCTTATAAGTTGACCTCGGATAAACGAGGTCTTACAGCTAGACTTGACGATAGTGAGAAACGAAGAATAAGCATCTTACAAAGTCGGGAATAAGCATATAGTGAGACGGGAAATAAACACTCTACGAATAGCTCTCGAACTATCGGAATCTTATAATTGACCTCATATAGACGAGGTCTTACAACTAGACTCGATGATAGTGAGAGGTAAGGAATAAGCATCTCGTGAAACCAGAAATAAGCATCTAGCAAAATCAGGAAAAACATTTGATGAGGTAGGGAATATACATCCCTCGAGGCGAGGGATAGACGAGATATCTCGCAAGGCCAGGAAAGGCTCTCTTTGTAAGGGCAAACACGTCTGGCTATGGCTACAGAGATACTCCTTTTTCAAGGGCAAATATTTCGAGATTTCACCTCTTCCTTTATTCAAGGAACGTGGACTCCAAGATACAGCTTCTTTTTTTATTCAATGAATGAAGACTTATAAAATGATGCATCTTCCTTTATTCGAGGAATGAGTACTCTAAGATATTTCTTTTGATAATAACAAATCCACGAGATAGGGTTCGCCTTCAACGAATAAGAAAACTAGGAGCTTGGACTTGCCTTCAAAGATGCGAGGTCTTACAAGTTAGCTCGAACATGTGACTGAGGTCTTAGAGCTTGCCTCGAATAACAAGAATCCATTAGTAGAAACTTTGAAGCTTTCAAATAGTAGAAAACTTGAGCTCGAGTGTGAAACCATTATTTGGAATTGTCATCCAACAACATGATAAGCACCACATTAACAATATCATCAAGAATTATAATAGCATATTGTCCACATCTTTCACAATTCTTTGTAGTAAATAACTTACTGAATCCTCTATAATGTAAGTAAAAGAATTTGACAGCCTCAAAGATCTTGCCCTGACATAGCTCCCATAATATTGAAATCACATCAGAAAATAGTAACCAAAAGTTCGATAGAAATTGAACTAACTATGATTACAATAGATAAAGCAGATACTGGACGATTGGCTTCTAATCACTTGTCAACAATTTACGATCATCAAGTAAACTCACATAAAAGTGCAAACTTGTCGTGGAAGCTTGCTCCAAGGGTCGTCAAAACAGTGTTTTTGGGGCTCAATTTCACGCTACTTTTCTCTACCAAACAACCAATACAAACGACTATAACCAACGACCAATATATTTACCTTAGTTGCTACTCAATCTCACTCACAAATGACAAAGATAATGACGATGATTTCTAGGCCACAAAGGCATGAGAAAAAACAATAGAAGAAACACGAGATGGAGGCCAAAACACACAAAAAAAAGCCACCGATTTTTTCTCTCCAACCAAGCTGTCGATTTTTCTCCTTCTAACATACAAATCACACACGAAACAGTTAGGGCAAAGACACCATATATATAGGCTATGTTAGGCTTTAGTTGGATGGCCAAGATTCAAAGTCATCCAAGAGGTAATATATATGGGTCATGAGCAACAGTAGTTGTTTAAGTTATTCACGTTGCTTTCGAGTTAAGCCTTTGGACTTGGTTGTTGGCAATAATTTAATTCAACAAATCTCTACATCGATACCTAATCAATCTGCAGGCAATCAAAACACAAAGTTCACGCTTGCATAATCAAGACAACCAATAAAATCGGAATCACAGACCTTACCTCGTGTTACGGACCTGAAACACATACCATACCTGGTTCATGTACTTACTAGAGCTAAGGTTTCAAATAAATACCCAAATAGAAGTAGATAATCATAATAATCAATAAAGAGAAAATAAACATGTGATGTAGATATCATATAGGATAACACAGATCTTTTAAAAAAACATTCATACAGAACAACAGTTAATCAATCGAGTGGCCAATACGTATACAACAAATGCATAAATGATCCTACGAAAAGATCTTACCACACTTATCATATCCCATTTCGTGTTGCTCACACCTATAGAACACATATCTCAGCTTATTGCTTACCATGCTCACTAGACTGATCACTCGACTCGTGTCTAATTGGTAGAGCTCTATAGATCCTAAGTCCTTAAGATAATCCTCTATCACCACATTTCTTTTCCCAACCTAGGTGGATAATGGGTCTCTACTTAACAGAAGTGATAGAAGTGCCTCTCTCTCACACTCCACCTGATCAGGGTCTCTTCACAGATAAATGATTCCAATATTTAATTATCTCACCACTCATGATCCAAATGTCACATAATAAATCTCTGGTACAAACAACCAATGTACCCCTAGGCATTTATACTTCATATCACCACTAGACACTCAACACACATACTGCTAATGCATTTTAACCCACTATGCATGCAAACAATTACACAAGGTAATTAAATTACTCTCAAAATTCATGCAAAACACATATCAAATACATTGAAAGGCACATATAACCATGCAACAGAATTAAGCAATCATATAAATGCAGAAATGATTACACACGGATGGACATACAGCAATTAGATTTACTCTCAATAAACCTCACTAGGGGTCATCACTCGACCCTATAAACACATTCGTCTCGTCTCTTATCTTACCCTTCTGCTTATCCTTATTCTTGAGACAATATCTCACAAAGTGTCCAAATTTACCACAATTATAACACCGCTTACCACCGGACTTATTCCAACCATTGCCCTTTTTCTTACCACCTTCATCACTCGAGTCATTTCTATCTTGAGTTCTATCCAAATTCATTTGCTTAAACTTCATTATACTTCTCATCATATATAACTCATCACTCATCTTATCATCTTTTTCAGCCTTAATTTCCATCTCCTTATTTCTAAGAGAATTTATGACATTCTCTGGTGTTAAGGTATCCCAACCATACTTAATTGCATTTTTAACCTTTCTATATGAATCAGACATAGAATTAAGCAAAATGATGACCTTATACATTTCAGACACCTTTTTATCACAGTTAACGATATCTTAAACAAGTTTGTTGAAAATATCCAGATTGTCATCAAGATTCTTTAAATGATCCATTTTAAAATTGAAAAATCTTTCAAACAATTACAATTTATTAGAAGTAGACTTAAGCAAATATAACTCATCCAACTTTTGCCAAAATTCTTTTGTAGAATCAAGTTTTCTAATTTTCTCAAAACAATATCAGATAGGTATAAAATAGTTGAAGTGTAAGTAAGTTCATCATATTCTTCTTTTTGTACTTCTGGTAAATTTGTAGGAAATTTGTCATCTATAGCCTTTAAAACTTTTTGTTGAACCAAAATCCCCTTCATCTTCTTTTTTGCCAAATTGAAAAGGCTCATTTCCCTTTAAAAAAATTCTTTTGTAGAATCAGAATTTCCAAATTTTTCTCAAAACAGTGTCAAATATGTGTAAAATAATTGAAATATAAGTAAGCTCTTCATATTCTTCTTTTTGTACTTCTGTCAAATTTGCAAGAAATTTGCCACTTATGACTTTTAAAACTTTTTGTTGAACCAAAATTCATTTCATATTTTATTGTCAAATTGAAAATTCTCATTTCCAATTGAAAATTCCAACTTCAAAATGTGAAAACATTTTGAAAAAAAGAACAACCAAAGTACTCAAATAGGTCACACAAAGTAATCAATCCTAAGGCCGCAGTATACACCATTCTAGATTTTCAGGATTTCGTGAGACTCGAGATCTCAATATCAAGGAAATGTTCAAACAGGTCAAGACTAGGTGTTCTAACAGAATAATCAATGCAACACGAAAGTATGTAAAAAAAAATTAACTTTTTCACGCAATGCAATCTCACACACTGACTAAACAACAGTTAAAACACAAAAATAATTACCAACTCGCGGTCAAAATTCAACACTTCAAATATAGCAAATAATTCCTAAATTTCTAGTACAAGCAATATTACCCCACACGACAACTTCAATCCTAATATCACGTTATACGATGATACGCTAATATTGAAATTTAAATTGGGATAAGCTAATATAATAGAGCGGACCAATCCGAGTTCGTAAATATCGAGATATGCGAATTTATCACTTTAGGACCACTACTATTCGTCCTAAATCTCCAACAATCACAGGAATCAATCAATCACGATCGAATCCCAAACACGCGAAGAACACAATCGTCCAGACTTCGATGTATAACCTGAAACAGAAAACTAACACCACAATGTTAGAAAAAAGGTCAACAACAAACTGCCTGAAGAGACCTCTGTCGGAAGACGCCGCACGCTCTCGTCGGAGTTCTACGTGTGGTTGTCATGTGCCTTCACCACGTGTCGGTTGTCTCCGTTTTTCCAAAATCTTTCTAGATCGATCGGAAATCACGAAAACACTTCAGTTTTAGGTAGTTTTCTAGACAATTTTGAGATCTATTTTTTGTTTCACTTCAGTCGATTTTCTAGACGGTTTTTGGTCATTTTTTCGAGCCAAATCCACCATCTTGAAGCTCTGATATTAATTGTCGCGGAAGCTTACTCCAAGAGTCGTCAAAACGGTATTTTCGGGGCTCAATTTCATGTTATATTTCTCTATCAAACAACCAATCCAAATGGCTTCAACTCACAACCAATATATTCACCTCGATTGCTCATCAATCTCACCCACAAAGGACAAGATAATGACGATGATTTATAGGCTACAAAGACATGAGAAAAACAATGGAAGAAACACGAGATGGAGGCCAAAACATAAAGAAAGCCACCGATTATTTTCTCTCCAATCAAGTAGTCTATTTTTCTCCTCCTAGCATACAAATCACACATGAAATGGATAGGGTAAAGATGCTATATATATAGGCTATGTTAGGCTTTAGTTGGACCAATAAAAGAGGTTAAATGAGCCAAGATTGAAAGCCATCCAAGAGGTAATATATATAGGTCATGGGCAACATTAATTGTTTAAGTTACTTCCAACTGCCCACATTATTTTCGAGTTGAGCCTTCAGATTTGGTTGTTGGTAACAATTTAATATAACGTTTACATCATCGTCAGGAATTCATTGGGTATCAAAACCCAACAAAGCTATTTGTTAAGCAAATTGTTGTCAAACGACCTCCTTGGACGATAATGTAAGTATTGCTCTCTTAATCAGTCGGCATCGACCAAATGACTGAATATATATATATA
>CAIGRB010064724.1:0-17686 GCA_903798255.1 Fraxinus quadrangulata
ATTTTTACATTAATTAAACCTAAAATCTAATTTTTGAATTGTGCATAATTAAATCCTTATTTGTGAATTTTTCCCTTAAAAAACTATCCTTCCTAAGTTAAAAATGTTAAAATGAAAAATGGGTCCACCTGATATGTGTTACAGTCTGGGAGCAACCCTAGCCTTATTTTAATGCACACCTACCTACCCTTTGACACCCTTGTCAATCCAACGAATAGTATTTTTGTAAATTTCACAAGGGTCTTTAAACTTTCATAATTGTCATACTCATGTTTCAAGCTAACAAAAGAGGTTTATTGACGTCACTTTTTAGTATGTTTGAAATTAAGCCCCGATTGGTGTATGTTAAAATTTGAAAAAAATGAATGAAAAATACTGAGTATTTTAAATTATAATGCAAATTTGTTCCAAACACGCACTTACGTTCAAATAAAAGTTGTGCCAGAGTTCTAAAATGTACGGAATGTAAGTGCAATAAATAGTGCAAAAAAGATTGGTAATAATGTTCATTGGACAAGTTCAAAGACAGAAATGAAGGAATAGAGTGATGTGTCAGATAATAATTGGGTGTTATATTTTTTTTTTTTTAATTGTCGAATCACATGTCGATTTCCTCTTTTGTATTTGTGTTTGAGCCCGTTTGTATAGCATGATTGAAGGATCGTGGACCCAAATAGAATTTACACTTTCCAAAATGGCCCAGTCGACCGTGTCTAGCATTCATTTTAACGCGCAGTCGCTGGAGAAAGGATAGAGAAATATCGACGTTATTACGCGTATGACGTCGTTTTGACTTCGAAACCGCCGAGATTCATTGTTTCTTCTTCTTCAAAGAAAATATTATAGTACTGACTTGCTTCTTGAGCAATTGATTACTCGATTGTGAGATTTTAGCAAGGGCCCTAAAAAATGGCTTCGAACAACGATCAGAAACAAAGCAGCGGTGGATTGTTTGCTTCCATTGCTTCAACCTTGTCCAATATTGGCACTACAATGTCCAAATCAGTTAATGGGTATACCCAATATTATCCAATTTCTACATCCTTTACTCTCGAGCTTGCTTAATCTGTTATAATTCTTCTGTGGGGCTTATGATTGCTTGCTCTGTTGAAGATCCTTTAACTTGAAGTTATCTTTACGAATTTGCGTTTTTTTTAAAATGTAATTAAACGGCTTTCATTCTACAAATTTATAAGTGTTTTGTTGGGCAAGAATGATGAGCAGTAAGCAAAGGACGCATACATGTTTATTGGCATCCTTTCATGTCTTACCTAAGTTGAATGAAATTCAGCGTAGATTCAACCATATGCAACCTCTAGCTGGTAAATTACCTGATACTTATTGACGCATACTTGGGAAATACTTGGATAAGAACGAGTGACCAAAAGCAGTTTACTTTTGCGAAGTTCGTATACATTCTCATAGCTCAATGGGGTTTTCAAGCGGATACTAATTATTTTATTGATTTTCTTAACCGAGTAACAAGCAGTCATGTATTTGCAGCAAATATTTTAACATTACTCTTTGTCTGCAAATATTTTAGCTTTACTCTATCTCTGTCAAGAGAAAAACCACTGTACGGTATTATTTGTCCTGGAAAAATTCTCAAGATGAAACTTATATTTCTGATAAATAATCAGTGATAATTGACAATTTTGCATAAGAGAAAGGAAATCAGTTATAGCACTGTGCAATTCCTTTATTTGGCACTAGCTGCAGCTCCTCTATTGATGACTGTAATTTATTCAAGCTCAAATTTGTTTTCCTTTTGTATCTTAAGTGATTGTCATGCTTGAATTTCAGCACATTAACCACGCAAATCACTGTTTTCATGTAATGCAAACTATTGATCAGTTTTTTTCCTCTTTTACAAAACTTTTGCATAATTTATCATTTTTGGGTTTTTGTGGTTTTCTTCTTTAGCTACCATTCATAAATATTGATTCCATTCTCTAGCTTGCTTGGATATGAAGGACTCGAGGTTATAAATCCTGAAGGGGGCAATGATGAGGCTGAAGCAGAAGCCCAAAAAGGAAGGTGGAAGCAAGAGGTATCACAATATTGATAAATCTCCCCATCTATGCCTTTTGCATTATGTAATGGATAAATTTCTTGTCTTGTCCAATTGGAGAATTTTCTGCTGTCTTAATCAGTAATAATATAGGCGTTTTATCTAAGTTTGTCACTCTATGAATCTCTGTGGATTTGATAAGTTTCTTTTGGACCAGAATCATCTCAGAACAGCTTTTTTATTAAGCTTTACTTTATAGAATAATCTAAATATGCAATGGGTGTAGAATTTCTTTCACTTGTCTAAAACAGTAATAAGTCTTTTCACTTTTGTCTTGTGAAAGCATACTCTTTCTACGATGGACAAATCAGTTTTACTCTCCTCCCATGTTCCACATTCACTGAGCACCTACTTCAGGACCTTTTTCTCTTGTAAATAATTTTTGGTTTGTTTGTTGATACTTGGTCATATTCTCACTGCTGAGTTTCTCCTGCAGGATCGTGACAGTTATTGGAAAATGATGCAAAAGTATATAGGCTCGGATGTTACATCAATGGTGACATTGCCAGTTCTCATCTTTGAGCCTATGACAATGCTTCAGAAAATGGCAGAGGTTTGTGTATAAATACTCATCTTATATTCAAGCGGTTGTCTCCATGGAATTCACTGATGCGCACAACTTTGTTGACAGTTAATGGAATATTCATACCTATTGGACCTGGCAGATGAATGTGATGATCCACATATGAGATTAGTATATGCTGGTAATATGTTGTTTGAATTGCATTCCTTGCGGCCTCACTATATTTTGGTCTTTTTGAGGTGATAATGTATATTTCTTGTTGGGTTCAGCTGCTTGGTTTATATCCTTATATTTTGCTATCCAACGGACTTGGAAGCCATTTAATCCAATTCTTGGCGAAACTTACGAAATGGTCAACCATGGCGGCATCACATTTATTGCAGAACAGGTAATCTCTGAAGCATCCACTTGCCATCAATCGTTATTCCTTTGAACAAGAGCATGGTTGTTTCTTTGTGTGTCCATGGATGCGCTGAACCTGATACATATACTCTATTTACTTTTTATGGAATTCACTTCTGAATTTTTAGAACAGTCGATTTTTTAATAGGTTTTCCGTGTCTTCCAATTTTGTTTCCATATATGTGACATCTAGTGACATTGTTTTGACAAATCAATTTCACAACAGGTTAGCCATCATCCTCCAGTAAGTGCAGCACATGCTGAAAATGAACATTTCATTTATGATATAACGTCAAAGGTGAAGACCAAGTTTTTGGGGAACTCGCTTGATATCTACCCTCTTGGAAGGTAAAAGTTGTATTTTGATCTTACCTAAGTCCATGCTATTATCATATAATATGTTCATTAGAAAGATGTTTTAAAAGGTGTTTGAAATTAATGTTGTTTCCTTTGCTCCTGTGCATAATAGTTTTGGTCCTAATAAATGTCATTGACACAGTTCCGGTTTTACACGAAAACACGAGAACATTTATTGCTGATTCTATGAAGCATGTTTTTGTAACTCTTTATTGCATTATTTTGCAGGACACGACTGACTCTCAAAAAGGCTGGCGTAGTCCTGGATTTGATGCCGCCTCCTTCCAAAGTAAACAATCTGATATTTGGACGAACTTGGGTTGATTCACCTGGGGAGATGATATTGACAAACTTGACATCGGGAGACAAAGTTGTTTTATATTTTCAACCCTGTGGATGGTTCGGGTATAATTAACAATGCCTGTTGTCATTATAGCTGTGGCTAACTGAGTTACTTCGTAGTTGTCTCATATTTAGTTAGAGATTCAAACTAATATTTCATGTAGTTTTAGTAATATCTATTATGTACTCGAGTGATGTCCTCAAAACTTGTTATCCCAAATTAGGGGTGTCAAAAGGCAGGTGGGCATGGCCCTTTCACTGTAGTGGGCTGGCATTACTCTATTAGTTGTTGCCCCTTCACTTTTTTTAGACAAAGGGCCCTCGCGTAGGGAGGCACGGTGCCTGCCCAGCACAGGCCGCAGCAGCCCAGTTTGTTTTGACACTCCTACCGAAATTTGTACACATCGAGATTAAGGATTGACATTCTGGCTTTATTTACAATTTCAGTTTGCTGATTATATCTATATGCACCTGTTTGTCCAGCGCTGGCCGCTATGAAGTGGATGGATACGTATATGATGCTCACGAAGAACCCAAAATTTTGATGACTGGGAAGTGGAACGAGTTTATGAGCTATCAACATTGCGACTTAGAAGGGGAACCAATGCCAGACACTGAATTGAAAGAGGTTAGCTTCAATTAGATTGTCCCTTGTGTATTTCTTTTCCCCATTGTGTGTCTGATTAAGCCCCCCGTTTGAGCCCCATTTTGGTAAGAAAATGTATTTTGGAATAGTGATTTTTTGGAGAATGCGTGGTTAAAAAAAAGGCAAAAGTTTTCGGTTTACATGTAAAATTATTTTATGGGAGAATGTGTAGTTGACTATGAGTTTTGAAAAAGTGAGTTTTTGTAAAAATTGGGATGAAACATAGGCTAATTGCACGTTATTGAGCATCAGTTAATCATCTTGCACTAAATTCTTACTTAGCATAATGGGGTAGGTGTTATTCTAAATAAGAAATATTTTTCTCTGTTTCATAGAAGTTAAACTTGCTCTAGCATTTGCATCAGGTGGGGTTGCACAATATAACATGTGCATTCATTCTAAGTTCTTTTGTTTCCTTAGTGGGCTGTATGTCTGCAGTTGTACTTTTGCTGCACTCATCTTATTGTTATGTCGTTTCTAGTGATGACTAGCAGTAGAACTACTTTAGAAAAAATGAACTTTCTTGTAATGTCTTCCAATTGCAACTTCCTGTATCATCTGCCCTGAAATTATTGGAGAATATCACATTCTTACAACAACGATGAAGTAAACTTTCTTCCCAGTGGGTCCTCTATTCGGTTCATTGCTATATCTTAAACTATATCTTGAGATGCCATATTAGTTATGTTCTACCCTACCTCTTTTGACATGTTCTATTATAAGATCACATCACTCTTAAAGACCACCTAAGTCGCCATTCTCTTAATTTGTCCGCAATTAGTGTCACCTCATTTATAGGCGTATATTCTATTCCAACGTGTTTTTTTGTTCTATATGCTATAACCATATGAACAATTTCTCTCTCTGAGTGTGTTTCTTTTCTTATTTTATCTCATTCTACTTAAAGCATTTAAACAAGTATTCAATCTGAATTCTCTCTTTTCCTATTCTTACTATGTTGTCCTAGCATAGTTGTCGTTTCTACTGCGGTCATCTTATTGGTATACTGTTTTAAGAGATTAAAAACATTTGATTATTGGATGAAATATAAAAGAACCGGTCAAATCTCCAATATTCTTGCGAAGAATCGACGGGCTTTTCGTGTGTGATCTGTCGTATCGTGCTTCAACTGCATAATGATTTTGTTTCTTTATAATCATTAGCAGCTCATACGATAAAAATTGGTAGTCATTGAGAAACTCAAGCCATTAGCATTATTGTGCTATCTCTTGTGCAGGTTTGGAGAGTTGCTGATGTTCCAAAAAAGGATAAATTTCAATATACACATTTTGCTCACAAGTTAAACAGCTTCGACACCGCACCTAAAAATCTATTATCCTCTGATTCTCGCCTACGTCCAGATCGTTATGCACTTGAGAAGGGCGACCTATCAAAAGCTGGTTTAGAAAAGAGCAGGTGGATCTCTCTCTCTCTCTACGTATATAACAACATAACAACGATACATTACATGCCATAATTTCGATTTCTGTTCCTTGTTCACCACTTTTGCAGGCTAGAGCAGCAGCAAAGAGACGAAAAGAGAACCCGGGAAGCTAAGGGCGATCAGTTTACACCGAAATGGTTTGACTTGACAACTGAAATTTCTGCCACGCCTTGGGGTGAGTTGGAAATATACCGCTATAATGGCAAATATGCACAACATTCTGCTGCCATTGCTAAATCAGGCAGTATCAAAAAGATCGAAACTGGATTCTTGGACTTCAACCCATGGCAATATGACAATTTGGCTGTGGCTGAAGAATAAAATCTTCTGTCCTATGTTATCATTTACATTTATAATCTCAGCAGTCGAAGGTTTATATTCTGTTACAACAAATTTTGAAAATCCATTGAGATTTTCATGTGGATGATTTCATATATTTTGTTGTATTGTAGTAATTTTTGTTTTAAGTACAAATTTTCAACTATTTATACTCGATTACAGCAGTCGCATGTACCCATGTAACCAAATAAAACGAGGAAAAACGATACAAAAAAGAATTAAACCCGTAAAGTTCTCTTGGCTGATATTTAAGGACGATTGATAGGTCACTCGGGCAAAGCACTACTCCGTGGTGAAGGGCTCGAATTCTGCTGCAATATCTTTATTCTGCATTTAACAGAGAAATGCACCAAATTGGGTTACTCGGATTTCTTCAAGAACTGAGAATTAAAACTAAGAATTACAAGTGAAAGAAACGCCATGATCCTCCAATAATCTAATGCTCAGGTGGAGGATAGATGTAGCAGACTTTATTCCACGGAACATAATGCTCAACTGAGTAATCAAGGCATAAAGTCTGCTAGATCTTAATATCCGAATCATCCTTGTTTTGCTTCCGATTAACAAAGCAACATTTCTCTACTCGATGCTATCTCCTTTGAGAAAAAATTCACCATATCTAAAGCTACAATTTCAGATAATGTTTAGCCACAATGTGGATGCAGTTTATCGAAGACACGACTTCAGAAAATCAACAAAACCATCGACCTGTGAACGCAATCAAGTTATTGCTAAAAGCTTAACTCTCTTTCCTGGTTTAAATACAAATGCAAAAATAGTCCATATTATTAGATAGACATACCATTACTAGATTCTCTTCTTATCATTTTTTTCCAAAAACCTAAATTTTCTAGTCTGCTGGAATTATCATCCTGGTAGTTCATCCGAGAAGAGAACCAAAATGTAAAGGTAATTGAACTCAGAACATAGATAATGCACAAATTGAAAGAGTTCAAAGGGTGCATGAGTTGCTGCAGACTTGTTGAAGATTACCAACATACAATGCATATTGAACTAAGAATTAAAATCTGGTAGTTTGAATACAAAATGGCTGCATCCGGTCCTGAACATTGTTAGAGAAGCCAATTCCATTGTAGCGAGATTTGTTTTCACGAATCCCGTTATCACAATGATAGAGAGTTATTGGACCAAAATACTAGTTAGAGCAAGAAGTGGTTAGCTCTCTATTTGTATACAGAAGACAAAATGAAGATAGGATTAAAAAATTTAAAAATAAATGAACTAGTATCTTGGGGTTTTTCGAAACAAATCAAAATGCTCCAAGAAATGTTAATTATTTTCCGTAACTGTGTGTTTGGGAGGGTTCTGTTTGGGAGGGCTCTTTTAAGTCCAAAAGCACTTGGATGATTGGTTAAAGTCAAAGAGTGAACAGCTTTTTTGAGCTTCTCTAGAAAATCTCTACATTCAGCTTATAAGAGAAGCTGAACTTAGTATTTATTGAAACTTTTAATTGACATTATCCTTATTAATTTGTATACAGCTGGAAATTTAATATTTTTCCCACATACGGGGATAACTTTTAAAGCTAATCAATAATTCAAAATTCTTCACTCCAAGTGTGGTGCAGTCTCCACGATATTTCAGTTCCATCGAATAAAATGGAGTTGACTGCATATTCATATTAGAAAGCAGCAGCATCTATGGTAAACAGGTTCCTTATATATTATAATTTATAGATTTGCCGTTACGTTTTTTAAGTTCATTTGTGTCTCCTTTCCTCATGATACAAAGTCACGCAAAGGTTTCTAGACTCACAGGTTCAACTCAACTTCAGTTGACAATGGAATCGAAGTAGTTAAAACATTTTACCCTTGGATTTTGTAAGGACCCAAAGTGAAAATAGTCATTATTTTCCAGAACTATATACAAAATCTGATTTCCAGGTTTTAAAACACGAGTAGAAAGAGGGAAAATGAACTGCAAAGAAGATAGTATTAGGACACCTTAGTTTTTCAATAGGCATTTCATTTCTCCCTTGTTTTCTGGTAGTAGTCAAACAATGGAAAATAGTAATTCAGTATATATTTTATAATTTCTCCTCTCCATTTTCTATGTTTCACAAAAGATCAAAATATAGCATATTACACCTAAATTCACTCAACATTACTAAAAAGTACCTTACACTGTTGCATCCCCAGTTGAAATAAATTCACTGCTCCTCCGGTGGACTTGGCTCATCATACCATCTTGGGGGATCAAAACCAGATCCACCTGTCATTTCAAATTCACACCCGCATTGCTTTTTCTTTTAATTGAAACAATATGGTAATCATGACACATTTCAAGCCACTATCACTTAATAACCAAAAGAAGATAATATAATGAAAGATCAGGGCTTCATAATTTTCAGAAAGTCTTAATGACGACATTTTCTAATTTGTAAGCTTATCATAAAAGGAATAGAATCAACAGGCTACAAACACAGCAATTTCAGAAATTTATTAAACTTGACGGTTATATGGTTGTGAAAGATTAAAAAAAAGGAAGCTGCAGTATTACCAAGAGGATTGCAACGACAAAGACGCCAAGCAGTCAATATGGTTCCCTTCGCAACTCCATACTTCTTGTAAGCAATCATCGAATACTCACTACACGTTGGGACAAAACGACAACTATTTGGCAACAATGGCGAGATTTCCCCTGTAATATATAGCCAGTATAAAAATTTGAACTCCACAAACTACACAATTTTCAGAATAATTTGCATCAAAAAGTAATAATATATATATAATCAATTTGGATGCAGAAAACAAATATTAATAGACAGTGAATCTTTCTTCCATTTACATCCAAAATTATGATCTAGTAGAAATTAAATAATTCAAGGAAACCTAATACTAATTGTGATGGAAGAACAACTCACTTTTGTAGAACTTCAGCATAGACAACGCAGCTTTGACTCCTAAATTATTCACTTCATCATCTGAAATCACAACGCCATTTTTTTCCTCTTTTATACATTTAATTCAACTACAAGCATCAAAATAAACAGCGCACACACAATTACGAAATTCCAATCCACACACACACATTGCTCTGACCGGAATCTTTTTCCAACTCATTAAAAACAGAGAAGCACCTTCGACACTGCCATTTCTAGAAAAAGAAGAGACAAGCACAAATTAATAATAGTAAAAATTATTTTCACATTCATAATTAAAGAAAGAGAAATATTGAAGTGTTCTGATTCTAGGAAAAATATATATATAGAAATCAAATTACACTGTAGGAGGAGGAGAGAAAATACTGATGGCGCTTAAATATTAGGGAGAATTTGGAGGGATTCACTTTGAAATTAGGGTTTGTGGGAGAAAAGGAATTATGGGAAAAATTACAGTTGAGTGAGAAAACTAGCGCCATTTCTCAAACCGTCTCAAAAAAATCTATCTTCTGTTCAGTACAACGTAAAAAATAGCAACTCTAAAAAGTATGGGAAGATTAGATGTTTGGTCACTCAACTTTAACTATATTCCTATGTTTGGACGGGTGAATTTAACGATAAGAACTCGAGACTTTACCTACAAAGGTGAGAACTCAATAATTTACATTTTAAGATTTTTTTTATTTAATTCTATACCAAACAAATTTAATTAAAGCATTTTGAAATATTTAAAAGATCCATTTTTATTGGGAGTACTGCAAACCCCTTGTATGATTGATTGTGAGAATATTCAAGCAAGTGTTTTGAGCTTTCGAGCATTGATAATGTAACGATCCAACATCTGTGTCGAAACTGTTAAATCACATATTGTCGTTGTGGAAGAGATTAAGCACATCTTATCTATTGCATTCCATTTTACACTTCACGAATTTTTATCGCATTCTCAGGATTCGAACTCACGACATTTTCCTTAAGAGAGATTTAAATTAAATTTTGGTACTAAAAAATGAAAGATCATGGGTTTGTATCCCGTGGCACGTATTTTTTTTGTAATGATCCGACCTCATAATTGATTGTTATAATATTCAACGATATGTTTTGAGCTTTCGAGCATTGATAACGTAACGACCCAGCATTTGTGTTGAAACTGTTAATTTACGTACTATCGCTATGTGAGAGCCTAAATCCATCTTATCTTTCACGGATTTCTATCGCGTCGTATTTTACTCTTCATGGATTTCTATCGCGCTCTCACAATTCGAACTTGTGATATTTCCTTAAGAGAAGTTTAAGTTGAATTCTGGTACCAAAAAATGAAAGATCATGGGTTCGTATTATGGGGCGCACATTTTTTTGTAACGATGCGGTGCGCCCAAATCGTTAACTTCGTGTCACGGATTTCTGTTTCGTCCCTAGGATTCGATTGAAATTTGGTATCAATTCGACAACTACTTTGTTTATTATATTGTAACCATCTGAATACAAAAATGTCACCTACTGTTAAGAGTCCCACATTTTCTTACCAAAACCTAAAGAAAAGTAGTAAGACGACAAGAGAAGGAATTTGAAGGGGTTGATATTATTCGGTTTCAATAAAAATTGGAATGAACCAAGTACAAATCAAAATTCTACCCAAAAATTGAAATGGTTCTCTCTACTGTAATGGAACTGAACAGATCAAAAACGACCTTTTTCTTTTTATCTTTCATAAAAATTTGTAACTTATAAACGAATATGATATCATGAACTTAGATAATCTGAAAACGTAAGCCAAAATTGGACTACTTCCTATAAAATACGGCAGAGTTTCAGTTCAGGTCACATGCATGAAACAACTTTTGTAGCCGTTACAAGCATTGGAGATTGTTTCCGGCTAGTGACTGAAATTGGATAGGAAATGTAAATGGAATCAAGTGAGTAAATGACGACAATGAAATATGCAGTCAATCTGGTGGATTATACACTGCATGACCAATCAAATACAAAGAAAAACAGTATATATCTTAGAAAATTTATAAAATTTACAGAATAAAAAAGTCACAACTTACAACAATTTCACTTTCTACTAGAGAGACTGTAAGAGTTCACGAGAGCACTATTTGTCTATTTCCTTTTTATATAACCTCTACAACCCGAATTTCCACTTAAGTAACCTATCTAGCCTCCGAGCTTCAGAGAGTAGCAGATTAATCTACTCGACTCATTCAAAAGACTAAATATTCGTTTGTCATCGGGTAGTATGGTTCCACAGTTGAGAAAACCGAGGTTTATTTTGGGGTCGTTGCATTTCCATTCCCTTCATCATACTTCGTACGAAAGCGAAGTCCAGAACTAACATTTCCTGGTGTGGGGCAAACCCAGCAAAGATAATTTGGACCTAGAATCTGTAAGAATCGAGCAAAAAAACATAGATGCACAAGAAATAAGACCTGGTTAGATTCATAGACGATTACTCTTCATTCAAGAAACACGGGGACAACAACAAATATGAGGCAGACGTAAACAAATATCTTACTGATGTCACGTTCTCATATGCACCGATATTATATGGATTTGGATAAAGATGGCGTCCTTTTACAAGAGGTGTAGCTCTCACACCTTCATAGTACTGTCAATCGGGAAAAGAATCAAGATAATAAGAATTTGTTTGGCTATCAACTAAAAGATGGTAAAGTCAATGTCACCATTCACAAACCTCAATTGTAGTCTTGTTCTGTAACATAAGATGGATATGCCAACCAAGGAAAATACTCAATATCAAACTTACAGGGATTAAAAATAACCCTGAAACGATCTGGACATGAAATTTTAGTGAGGCAAACATCACAAGAAAATCAGATTCAAAACGAAAAGACACAAAAAATTACATATATGATTCTTAAGAAGCCTTCAGGATAGTTTTCAGAAGCAAATCGACTACCGAGAAGCAAAACCTGAAATAGCAGAAGGTACAAGATGGTAAAATGTGTTTAGCCGTTTTAACTTGGTTAACGACAAATGATTGAGCGAAGGGGAAAAACTTACCAGGGAGTATATGCATGCGACGATTGCATGAAATATGAAGGCGAAGAAGGCCTTGTAATTGGCATGGCCCACACAATTATTCAACCACATGCAATGGTGATCCTTGCATCAAGAGGCAGCACTTTTAAGACATTATCCAGGAGATCGAAAAAAAACATGAATGGTAATATGTACAAGGCATACCATTCGCAAAACGCATCTATTACATGTACGACAATGGTGAGCTCGGGGAGGCTTATAATGGAAACACTTTTGGCAGTATCTGAATTCACCACCCTGCAGAATAATGCACTTCAGAACCAAGAAGCTCATTCTATCCAGCTTATAAAAAAAGAAAAATCGAAACATCCTGGAGCTTGGCTTCTCTTCTGTGGTGGTTTAGATGGTTTCCCATTTTAGTAGAGCTGAGTCAGGTCTACAAATGCAACATTAGTCCATCGATAGCTCAAATTGAAAATGATACTCTGACATTCTGAATTTGGGATTGCTAGGATCTCAGTGCAGACAGTAATTGATCATTAAACATATAGCAAGTATACTAAAAGTAGAGATCGTGAGAGAAATGAATCAATCTCAACGACAAAACTGACGAACATATGGAGAAGTTACCATTAAGATACTGATCACCATCTCTAACGAAAAACTTGATTCGTAAATGAACACGTGCAACCACGTGTTAAGTCAGTGAGAAAAAGTTAAATCAACACGAAAGGGACAAAAGCAACACCGTTAGACGGTTGTGGCTTCCCCATCTTCCATGTGTCATTTGGGAGAAGTTACTTGATTGATAAACAATAATGTAACAAAACCAATAAAAGATCAACATTTCAAGAGGATTTTCTCTACATATTTACTTTATATTATCCATCTACTTCTGCCCAGCCAACTAGAATCCATTCATTGTTTCTGAGAAGAATGCAAGATTTGACAGAATCTAATGGCATAAACATCAACTGTTCTACAAATTAGAAAGCAAAATTAATTAATATATCGTAGCCAATTAACAACTCGTTATTTACCACTGATAAGCTATTTACCCCGCAGCCACTAATTCAGTGGATTAACAACTTGTTAATTTCATCAAAAGGAAAAACCAAACTCACTCATGAAAGACTAAAATTAAATAAATAAACTACTACACACGCACTAACAGTCTTCTAATTGAAAAAACAATGTAAATTAAAATAAGCAGAATGATATACAAACCTGATTTTTTTTTTATTTTTTATTTTTTTTTAAGATTCAAAAATAATGAATTGAAATAACAAATGCATCTAAAAAGACAGTATCAATAAACATACATGCAATGCAAGTGTATGAAAGACTGAAATAACAATTAAATGATGGAAAAAAAATAGGGGAACCTTGCGCTTGATCTCATGTATAGGATAATCGGACCCCTCGATATCGGGCACGAAGGAGACGGGGACCCGACCCGGGTCAGTGAAGGCAGCGAGACGGTAGCTGGAGACGCACACGAAGGCTAGCAATGTGAAAACGGTGGCGTTTAACATGCCAGGTGAGGACCCGAGTCCAAACCAGTCATCGATAAAAACCAGCACCGTCGAGAAGTAGACGTAAGTGATGGCCACTATCACCAATGTGACGTGGAATGAGAATCTGCAGCCACGTAGCATTTTAACTTCTTAGTATTTTGATTTTCTAAGATAATTGCTGCAGCGGCACCGGCGTTAGGGCTGATTAAGACGGAGACTCTGGTGCGAGTTCAGTATGGAGGAGGGAGAAGGGTGGGAATGGTGGTGAGATGTGGCGGTGACGGTGAGTTGATCGAGTGACAAGTTACTTATATGGTTTCTGTTGTCTACTTAAAAACCTATTATTTTTAAACCAAAAATAAGTACTTTGACGAGAAAAAAAAAATCGGTATGGTCACTGAACTTTTGGGTGAGTTTCAATTTGGTCATTTGACTTTAATTTGTTTCATTATGCCTATTATGTGCATTCCAAGTGTACAACTTTCTTGACATTTGATGTTTTGTAAAATAATAAGTGAAGGAAAAATAGTTTTTTTAACTGTCAAATGATAGCTTGCTATGTGGCAAACTGTCAAATACACTAAGTAGAACTGATTTTTGTTTTCTCTTTGGTGACGATGTTGATGTTAAAGAGTGATGTACACTCTGATCATTTTTTTGGTGGCAGCGGAATTACGAATAGAAAGAAATAAAAAATAATTGGAGAAAGTCTAATGTTCTCAATTGATAATAATAAACAACCAAGAACTAATGACAACTTGTCTTAAGTTTTAATCAAAACGTAAAATGAAAAGGAGTTGTTAAAAAACTATAAATGGAATAGATAAATAAAACATAAGTAAAATTAAGTCGTAGTTTGTACTTAACGGTTTGCCTCTTGTGCTGAACCCGTGCATAAATCCAAGCCGAAAGACACTATCACTTGGCAAGATGAAAATCGGTTAGTCTAATTCCACTATTGGAATGATGGGATGCAACGGCCGAAAACTCTCCGATACTCAAGGCAGTAAGATGAGAATGTAATCGAGCTCGAAAGAGAATTTTTAGAATTTGCAAGAGTGATTCTTTGCAATATCAGTATGCAAGAGTAAATGCACACTGATTATGAATGCTTGAAATATAAGGGTTAGAAATTTGAAATCCTTTTATTTTAATTGGTTGATCATGACAGCATGTCAGATAATAAATGATGACATCATATTCGAGTTGTTACCGTTTAATCAATGTCGATGATTGGATAATTGCTAGCGTCTAAATGTCAAATATATTATAATAAAAATGATTATTTTAGTCTGACTTTTCTTCATTGGGATGCTTCTAAATTGGTCAAACTCTATTTTTGTTCATATATTTTGTAAGATCTACGACTTTTACCTAATTTCTAACCACACATTTCATTGGACGGTAGGATCTATAGGTTATAAGCAATTATAAACTTTAAAAAATTGCATTAAATTAAAAGTTATGATATATGGCCTAATTAATTGGTATGATCACGTGTTGACATCTAAAATGATGATAAACACCAGTATTAAATAGAATTACTCTTTATTATTTGCATTTATGCCACTTTACATTATTAAATCAGATGTGGGGGCTTCAGGCTTGGTATGTTCATGCAACATGAGTAAAACAACGAATTTACGCCTTCATTCTTGGTTTTATTAGGCGAGCGGAAGAAGACACTCAAGAGATTGTTAAGCTCTATTAAAATTAGTTTACTTGTCACCTTCTATATAAAAAATTTCTTCTATTTCACGATGTTACACTATTATAGGAAACTCAAGCTGAATGTATTCACTACAAATTTTAGAGAAAAGAAATGCTTATTTAAGAGAAGATTTGTGCTCCAAATTGAAAACAAAAATGATAAGTTTACTTTTACAAAAACTGTCCGAACTTTGGTATCAATTTTAGACCTTTCAATTTTGTGTTAAAATGTATGACACTCGAGATCTCTTTTAATGTACTGTAAGAAAGTACTCGTTTGGAAGGTTAAAGCCGTAATATAAATTGTTGAGTTTGTGCAGGTTGAAAGTAATAGTGACAAATATCAAGTTATGAAACTTAATTATTGTCGCTACATAAAGTCAGTGCACGAATCAATCTTATTGGTAAGGTTGTCATGTGGGTTGGAAGGGGGGAAGATGCCCCTGAGCCAAAATTTAGGAATTTTACGCTGGTAATTTTAGTTTTGCCTAATATTTTTTATAAATAGGGAATCGTTATTAGGATTTTTGTAATCATCATCAAAAGAAACGGGAAATAAAGAAAATAGGGCAAGCAACTTTCTTTTTTGTAAGTTTCTTTTCATCATTGTGAAATAATGAGCCATGAACAAAGACGTAATCTCGCATTGAAGCGGACTGCTATAAATTTTGTGTGTTCTTTTATTTCTTTATGAGGACTCTTTGTGGTGTAGAATTAGGATTAAATGTATTAATCATAGGGTCTAATTAATTGGTCATATCACGTGTTGATACCTAAAATAATGTTAAATACTACTGGTTCTAAATAGAAGTTTTCTTCATTCACGATCAAGTGGGAGCTCCGACCTCGATCGAGGCGAGTGGAAGGAGATATTCAAATGATTGTTAAGCTCCACTCAAAGTTATTGATGTGATGAAAAATATTATTTTATTGAATAATGCGTGGTTAAAAATGAATAGAAGAATGATAATGAAAAAAATGATGTGGCTCAAACAGGAGCCAAATTTTCAATCATTCGATTTTTTGTGTGTTCAATTGTATGACACTCAACATCTCTTTCGTTAGTAACACTACAAGTACTAAAATGATGGTAAATACTAGTGTCCTAAGATCCTAATTGGTACAAATATTTTAAAACTCTTTTTTTAAAAAAAAAAAAAAGGTTTCAATAGTGCATCATCTTAATAAAATAATTTTGGACGTGGTACTTTTTAATCTCACATTTTCTAAAAATTATGTTTTCACAAAATCGATTATAAATAAAAAAAAAAAATTAAAAAAAAAAATTCTACATCAAACTTGCCATAAACTCTATTGGACCAGTTTATGATATGGGCTATCTTCGTAAGGAAAGAGACAATATTTTGGAATCTTTGGTGGGATTGGAGCTGGATAACACTCATATAGATAAGACGGGTCTTGATGGATCATGTTTGGGCTATAATTTGGATAATATAGCAATAAAAGTCCAATCAACACTTTGAGCTTAACTCCTTTGGCGGTCCAATGGAGCCGACCGGTCGGGATTATTTTAGACAAGGCCAATAAAAGTTAGGAGAACTTGCAAAACTCTATTTAGAAGTATGGACCTAAGTTCGAAAAATTGGATGAGGACCAAGTGAAGCAAGGGCTATTGAGCCACAAGCTTAGCTTGCAATTTCAACATGCTATGGAAGAATTAACTGAAAAGTCAGAAAGTCAACAAGAAGATAAATCAAAAGCTAGCTTGATCAACAAGTTAATAGAAATGTTGGTGTACTTGAGCGACATGTGAAATGTGGTTTTATGGCATCGATGGAGCAGGTTGATCCTGAGCATGGTTTTAATACGATGATGCACAAAAACTTGGTCCAATAATTGATTAAAAATAATTTGAACAATATGGCATTGGATAATTCTAACGTAGTAGAACATGTCGAGAAGCTATAGGATACACTAATGAAGAGTGTGGTGAAGCTATGCATATCCCAAATTTGATTTAAAATAATAAATTTACATGCTCCCCTTTAAGTAGCGAATTCGAAAGAGGTTAGAAGTTGAAGAGACATTTCACTAGACATGATGAAGAAGTGTATAACTAGGACACATAAAGTGTAGTTTTAGGTTTCACATTGTACTCGGTGTCTGAACATGAAAAGTTTATTTTATTTTTAGCTGGAGGTCAAGCAAAGCCCCCTTCCCAAGTCTGTATTTGGTTTCTTATTCCGTTAATATTAAAACGGGCCACTACAGTGGTTAATTAAAAATTGAAATTGCAGATATTTTTACTAAGCCCCACAAATTGGCTAGTTTTCTGATATTGAGAGTTACTTGGAGTCTGCACTTTAGAGGATTCAATTTGAGGGAATGTTCAACAAAATCTTTAAACGCAAGGAAAGGGTCGTTAGAAACTTATTTTAATTCAATGATTTTTTTTTTTTTTTTTTTTTA
>CAIGRB010064724.1:18954-30035 GCA_903798255.1 Fraxinus quadrangulata
TTAAAAAATGGAAAGAGGAGAAAAAACAAAGAAATAATCCCAAGGGCAAAGTGAAATTAAAATTCAAGATCATCAGCATTTGGGAAGATCCGACGGTGGAGGAAGGAGCTTTTGATTGGGAAGCTTTCCATCCAAGACAAGCCAAGCCAATTTCAAACCCCAGCTTGTGTGCACTTCCAGGTGACAATGCATGAACCATACACCTATTAACACGCGATTGAGGCGATCATAGTTATCAAATTGAATCAAGAAAGAAGAAAATTCTCCAAAAGGTAGCAAAAACAGGAAATTCTTGTCAAGATTGTGACATTGTTACGTTAGTATGAGTCGTGTACTTTATTTGCATATTTAGTAACATAGATTAGACAATATTAGGTTCTACTAACTTAATGTTTGCTAAGTTAAAAGGCAACTACTTTTTTCAGTTTATTTGGGCAATATGCACGTACCGTCAAAATAAAGTTAAAAAGTTTAACTATTTCGCTAAAATCTTAAACAGATAGAGAAAGCTAGTCCTACACCGACCTGGATTATTGGCTAAAAACCGAATTGCAGCCCATCCACCTGAGGGCACACCAACCGTGTTCCTTTCAATTGGATCAACAAGATTGAAGTTTTTAGGGTCCTTGTTAGGATCATAGTTTCCAAATCCTTGTCCAACAACAAAGAAATTAAAGCCATGCAAATGAAGAGGGTGACTCTCAGCACCAAGAATGCTAGTATCCTGCATGATGAGCTCAACACTA
Source organism: Fraxinus quadrangulata (assembly GCA_903798255.1). Taxonomy (NCBI): domain Eukaryota; kingdom Viridiplantae; phylum Streptophyta; class Magnoliopsida; order Lamiales; family Oleaceae; genus Fraxinus; species Fraxinus quadrangulata. Next base: position 19,701 of record CAIGRB010064724.1, read on the forward strand.
GTATTAAATGGCAAAACCATTACTTTTGTCCCATTTCCAACCATGGTATTGTTGGGAGGGATTCCAGTGTAGTTGAACCAGTGGAATGGATTGATTGGAAAATCAGGGCTGTATACACCTTTGGATTGGCCAAAGAAATGGGATTGGAGTAAAGCCGTGTTTGGTTGTACAAAAGATATATTATTAACTGATGCTGCAAATTTGGTTCCATTTGGTCCTTGACATGTCTGATTTTTCTCACAAGGGCTTGTCCCGAGGCCGACTGTGAAAAAGAAACGCTGATCAACTCTGTCAGGGACATTAGCGGGGAACTCCCGACTGGCTAAACTACGCAGTTTTTTCAGGAAATTTGTGGCGAAGGACGTGTCATTTAGAGGGGGTAAAGTTGGCTTGAAGAGGGGAAGATTCTTGATGGAGAAGCTAGAAAGAATTGGGGACTCATATTCTAGAATTCCAGCAACTGTGGAGTTGTCAAAAGTTCCTTGTCCAGTAACATATGGTCTAGCAGTCATGAGAAAAGTGGCACCTGGAAAACTAGGTTTTGTTGTAAGAAGAACATTTGTGGTTTGTCCAGGGGTAATTAGAATTGTGTCAGTTTCAAAGGGTTTAACATAAATTGCATCAGCTTCAACAACTGTGAGAGTATGGTTTGCAATACTGAAGAAAAGCTCATCATTGAGTGCAGCATTAATCATACGGAGGAGGTAAGTTTTTCCAGGCTTAACCTTCAGCTTGAATGTATCTGTGAAGAACATATAATACTCTACAGTATAAAAATAAAATAAAAAAATCTTATCCATCGTACTGTCGAGTTAAAATTTGGTTCGGTTTGGTACCTTTGTTGGAGCAGTTGTACAAGGGCCCTGGCAATCCGTTGATAGTATAGGCATCAGAAACATTCGGACCACCACCTGTTTTTAAAGCTTGGCTAATTATGGCCTCAGGATCAGTATTGAACCATTCTCCTGTACATTACATAGTCACAGACACGTTTAAAATTCAAAGAGAATGCGTGCGACAAGTTTGTTAGCACTATTGAGTCGAGCATTCAAACTTGCAATACGAGCAAGTATTAATGGTGTTAGACTAAAATTGGTGATTACCAAATATGATGGGGACTTCCTTGTAAGGTTTTTGAAATGGATAAGGCACATTATGCTTGGGAAGAATGATTAGAGGACCGTAAACAGTTGATCTTAGCCATGAAATATGTGCATGCCACCAAAGGGTTCCCCTTTGGCCAATTATAGTGAAATTGTACACATAACTCTGCCCAGTTTGAATGGGACACTGTGTTATATACGCAGGTCCATCGGCCCATCCACTACGCAGCTGTCGAATTCCATGCCTGTAGTAATACAGTGAAATATAAACTAGTAACTATATAAATAAATTTCCTATTCTATGATTGAAATTAAAGTAAAAGGAAAGTCCCTTCGAGAACATTTGATAAAATTGGGACGATTCAGAGAAGATCACATTGCCCCAATGTCATCTGTGCAATTGCACGCATAAATCAAGAATAAATAGTAAAAGGAAGAAAATGAGCTAAGAGTATTACCAATGGATGGAGATATTGTTGGGAACATGATTTGTGACTTTGATTAGTAGACGGTCACCCTCGCTAGCTACAATGCGAGGTCCAGGAAATTGTCCATTTACAGTGACCATGCTTTTTGTGTGGCACAGTCGTGTCACGCTTTGCATTGTGATCTACAAGAGAGTTCAACAAGAAATGTAAATGTGAAATAACAAGTGCACGTCTATTAATTATAACCACAAAATTACTACGGTACAAGATTGACGATGCTATCATGATCAAAAGCAAGTTTTTTAGACCTACTACTGAAAAAAACAACTAAAAAGCTGACTTTTAAGCACGGACAGATAGAGTGATACTGGGCCAAATTCATATTATAATGACGTACATTAAACTCGTAATGCCTGGTCATGCCTTGTGCATGCTGAGGAAGAATACACAATGTCATGAAGAATCCCAATAAAGCCAGCAGTAATTGAATAGTATAGACACCCATAATTCTATCTCTTCTCTTATCTCTTCTCAGAAAGACGGGCTGGGATTGATGACTGAAAATTCAACTTTCAGGCATTGAGGTTTTATAGAGGTATAGATTGGGTGTTTGGTTGATTAGGTGACGAGTATGGAACAAATTAAAGACAACATTAGAAAAAAAAAAATTCTTGGAGAAACTGTAGTTGGAAAACAACATTAGAGTAGTGTCAAAGACAATGTAGTTCTGTTTGTCCTATTTTACTCGTCAAATCTTTCCTTACTCGTGATGTTTTCTACTTCTGTTCACAAGAAGCTGATTTATGATATTGAACGTAATATGGCAGCTAAAAGGGGCTCGTTCCCCTTTCTTTCCTTTCAAATCATTTAGAATGTGCATGTGATGTTAAGTTGGGCTGTTTTTATAGTTTAAAAAGTTAAAATTAACGAGTAATCTTAATCACATATTTTATGTGACTCATAAGTTTTTAATCACATATTTCATCAACTTTTATTAAAATATACTAAAAATATTATTTTTAGTAAAACCAAACAAGGGCTTAGAGATCTTCACGATTTTTATAAACGGTTAGCAATGAGATTTGAATTCAAAATGTTAATGCTTTGATATCACGTTGAATCACATTTAGATGAAAAATTAAACTATGAGAAAGTGAATACGTTTATTTAGGATTTGTTTCACAATGTCTTTGATAAAGTTTTAAATAGATTTTTTGTGTACATAGCCAAATGACTATCCTACGTAGTCTCGTATTATAGTTAAAAACGGAAAATGATAATAAATAACGATCGTCAATCTTTATATTAGTGTTGAAAATGTTATACTTATGCAAGAAATTAGATGATTTAATTGTAGGAAGAATCAGTGTAAAAGCTGGTAGAAATAGTATTCAATATGCTTTGGTTTGAATGTACGAAATTCGGGTATGACTACAAGTTCATAGTATGGTATAGAATACCATCATTGTAGTTATACCAACTTTTTCTTGATATAATATCTCCATACATAATTGTATTTTCTTAAAATATTTGATTCATCGACTAATTTACTTGAATACTAAAAGTAATTTTAATTTATCAGAGAAGAAAAAACCTAAATTTAACTTACAAATACACAAGCCAGTAATATATTCATACAAAATAAAATTTTCGATTACTCGTGAATATCTTGAACAGTTAAACGAGATTGTAATTCGATACAATTTCTCATAGCCTGAATTTTCATAGAGGAATATCAAGACCTTTGCCAACTTCCAAACCAATTATCTGAAGTATTCCCTTGTTCAGAATCTGAGAATTAAAGAGCAAAAAATTAGAAAAAATAGAAGAATATTTCCTTAATATGATAATATTGAAATTAAAGGTAATTGACTGAGAATAGGCAACAGACTGACCAATTCAACAATAAAAGTCCCAATGAGACCAATCATACAAGCTCTAGAGTTCCAAATTTCAGCCGTTTTAGTGAATCCAAGAAACGGGGCATTGAATTTTGGTTGCTGCTTTGGCAATTCCATCTGAAAACATAAATTAATTCATATAAACGATGAAAATTAAGTCTTAATTACTAACAGAAACAAATTAATAATTCAATCTTAAGAATCCTAAGATTCACATTTGTTCGCTCTCAAAGACAGAGCCGGCTGAAGCATTAAAATATAAAATGAAGAAGGAAACGAGAAATAGAAAAGGAAAACATACTCCGGCAGGAAGCTTTGCTGCTTGAATCTTGAAAGAGGCCCTTTTCTGGGTTTTTCTGCAAATTTTTTTGCAATTATGCAGGAAAAAACAGTTTCTATTTTTATAATCAACTATTGAAGGTGGAGTTGAAATTGGAGAAAAAGAAAGTATTTGCGAACTTGCCATGGTTTTTTGGTATTGTGATCTTGCCAACGCTCAGTTCAGTGTTCTCCCACCTTATCTGCTTGGTTTCATGACCATTCGAAATTGTGTGCATCCTATTTGTTTGGGTCCCACTTGGTGGAAATTACATGTTTATAATTATGGCTCAGTCCCTTCCAATTTATTGCAAATAATTTATGAACTTGCAAGTAATTTTTTGCTGAAATTCAGTCTAAATACTTGAATAGTTAATTAAAGTTTGCTTGTCAAATATCGATAATCGCGTTCCGAGATGGCTAGGCTTTTATGCACAAAAGGGTTAAAATGTGCGATCACACAAACTGCACAAAGAAATTATCTAAAGAAACGAGAACAATTCAATCCAAATTGCATGTCAATGTTACATTGGTATTTGATCATTCCACACCTGCCCAGTTGATAAAGGTTTATATTGGACATTAAAGATTTCTCAAGAGAGAAAACAAACGAACAAACTCATCAACTGCCCTGTGCTCTCCTGTCTGCTCTCGAATTCTATTGAGTGATTTCAGAACCCAATTATATGAACATGAACTCAACTGAAGATCGGAAGCAAAATCTTGAGGGCAATTCACGATAAAAATAGGATTTTCATCTTACAACTGTCGGCGTCAAATTTACTGCAACTCATAAGAGGAGAAACTGAACCCTGATCTTCCATCGTTAGTCGACTTCAATTCCAACTTCTGGAAAGGGCTGCAAGATTATTCCAGAATATCTATCACTTTTGTTGTTTCTAGGATATAAAGATATACAACGCGTAAAGAATCAAGAATGGGCATAAGATGATGGGAAAATTGCCTTATTGTCTTCAATCTATTGCCTGAGTATTGAATTGTAAAAACGTTTAAAAGGGGCACCAGTTGCTCTCCCAACATTTAAGTTTAGTTGTACAATGAATCCCGGTGGAAGAAAGCATAAAAATCTGTGCTAAATCATCTTGTGGACTCGGTGAAAACATACGAGAGTCATATTACAATTGAAAGGAGAATTGGACAGTTTCCATCACTGAGGATTAGTTATGCAACTTGGTAGAAGAACAACTTGCTGCATTTTAAAGGTTTGGTGATCAAATTGCCACTCAAACAGTAGCCTGGGGACCAACAGTGCCATTTTTCCTAAGATGATAATAATAGGAAAGCAATTTTTCCTAAGATGATAATAATAGGAAAATATATATCGTCGAGGATCCTAACAATAACAGAAACAGAAAGACATAAGCAGCATACCTGCTATTAGGATCATAATAGAAGCCATTAATGGAGCCATCACTACAGGAGAAGCAAACATAGTAAAATCCGGCTATGGTCAATCCGCAGTCTGTCCCAACATTCACAAAGTATTGTTCTTTCCATCTCTGTGAAGCCAAATTAGAAGACAATAATTATAACAGAGATAGTATGAAACTCGTTTAAAAGATAATGGAAAAAATGAACCATAGAAACCGGGTCATTACCATGAATATGTAAGGATAATTACTCAAGTCCAAAGTTTTTCCTCCATCAACTTTCACTTGGCTCTGGAGAGGATTTGAAAAATTAAGAAAATATAATTTTTGCATCCAAAAAGAGACACCATTATCTACTCACCAGTAGGGGTGAAAAGGATGTAAATTTTGTCCAGTGCTTTATGTCATCTTCTGTGCTGCTCATAATTGTAAGCCAGTTATGTAAGAAGGAACTTGTATATTTAGATGTTATTTATATCAATTTTCACTACTGTTTGCTAAAGAAAAAATTGATTCCAGTATACAAGATAAGGAAAGGAAAAGAACATACGTTGCTCCCCACTTTCCAGTGAAGAAAGTATAATTCTTGGTGTCAACAATTTCCCCTTCCCAAAAGGTAACTACCTGAGATGCAAGTTTTGAATAAGAATAGAGAGAATAAAGGGCGTCCAGTTACAGCAGATGGCCACAATCTACAGCAAAAAACAGCCTCTTTTTGGCATTATTAATCCAAGCACACTATTGTTACAATTTATAAGAGGAATTGCAATTTTGAACAAAAGGGAGCACAGTGGCGAAGGCAATCTTAAAAGCCACTCCCTTTTTTAGTCCTCACAATTTATAGAGGACGTGAGGAAAAATGATCAACAATGATGTAGCGAATTCATTATCGGCTAAATTTATAGGGTGATAACATATACGGTGAAAAGAAATACAACTTCTGGTTAAATAAATAGAATATGCTCAATTATATATGTGCTCCGTCTAGCTCGATTTGTGGATAACCTTTTTATTTGGGAATACAAGTGTCCTAAAATAGATCCTCGTATTTTAAAGTAAATTCAACATACCATCTTATGAGAAATAGAAACGTTTTGCTTTATCTCTTTAGTTGATTAGTGAGACAGAAGTTAACAAAAGTGAAATAGACTTCTTCTTCGCGATCATATGTGTAGTGACAAGGAAAAATGAAAAAACTGCTTCTGAGTAAAGGTTTACTGAAGACGGTGATGGTGAAGATGTGAATGGTGACACTATGTTACTATAGGCCATAGGACTTGAGTAGATCATTAAATGTCTATTCTTAAAACAAGCATAAGAGGTAAAGAGACAAAGTATATCTCAATTTCTAGATAAAATAGTAAAACAGTGATACTAGGACAATAAAAATCTAGCTCCGTATTTGCTTGAACTGCAAGTACCACAGACAGAACACCTAAATCACGTCAAAAGGATACTAAAAGTTACATTTTTTCAACAACAGTGAAACCTTAATACTGCAAACACAAATCCTGGTCCAAAAGGCCCAAAACAAATAAGAAAAAGAAGGAAATTTCATAGACCATTGTTAAACTTTCTCTAACTCATTCTAGACAGACAAGTTAGCATATTTCCAGAAATGTTCTCGAAGTACCAATGCTTACCCATAGAAAAGCACGAAAAAAGATATGTGGCAATAATGGAATCTTTATAACTATCTCACAGCAAAGATTCTTACTGGGGTGTCTGCCATAGGAACATTTAGAGCTTCCATTGTGCCACATAAATAACCATGATAATGATCAATGCCTTGGATTTGCACATTTACTCTCCATGCTTCGTCCTTTTGTAGACTTGAAACATTCTGAGTCCCAGAGAACCCCTGCAACAAACTTATTGATGAGAACATAATCGTTTATTCCGCATACTTTCAAAACATTCTGATTCCCAGAGGCCAGAGAATGCCTTAATACTGCACTGAAAGATGTATGCTTTGCATTTATTTAGTTTATGCAGTATGAGCATCTCAATCAAGTTGAAGAGTCCCAGATTAAAACTTCCTCATTGTGTTATGACGATATTTAAAGTCTCAACTCATTGACATAACCGTAGCTGAAATCTCAATTCAAAGGTGACATCATCACTTCCTAAGTCTCTTAGCCAAATTCCTAAGCAAATTCTCGAAAGCATTTCAAGAATGCTCTGTGTGTATTTTCTGTCCAATCACAGTACCAATTGTCATAGTTAACAAGTTTGTCTTTGTTAAAATGGAAGCAAACTTTTCAAGGTTGAGCTGCTTAACTTATTTCCATTTCTATCCTCTGGCTTCAATAGCCATAATTATATAAGAATAATGCTATATTTACAAAGTGGGGATGACCCCCATGAGGTAAAATGAGAAAGCCAATTAAATGTGAGGATATGAGACACTTTATTGGGGATCATCCCGAATTTGTACCTATAGCATTACTCATAATATAATTGCATCTTATTCAGAGTCTAACTATATATATATATATATATGTGTATATATATATATATATATATATATGTATGTATGTATGTATATATATATATATGTATGTATGTCCATTAAGAACAACTAACAGAAATCAACAGTCTGTTAGTCAAGGGAAGGAGAGGGGTGGACAATCTTATTCCTCTTATAATATAATATAATGACCAAATATCTAGCCAATCATTAGCAATCCATTCCAAATTCATTCCCTGAATTTGATATTTCCCATTTTCCCAATATTTCCCAATTGCAAATTGTCATTTTCAAATAATCCAGAATATCAAATTCGATAATATGATCGTACCTGGCTTCACAAAAACGTATATTGTGTAGTTAATTATTAATGCTTGCCAATTTATTAAAAGCCCATAAAAACTTTAATAATTATAAAACTAAGGTGGAAAAACTGAAGAAGCAGAAATTACCTGCCCAACACTTAAAAGAGTACAAGGTGGAGGAGTATTGTTTCCTGGAGTTGTACCTGCATAGTTATATTGATCATTAGTACCAAATCATCCCAATTATAATTCAAAAACATATATTCCTTACTAGTTACTACTTACTACCAATGGAAAAACTATTATTCACATAAAATAAATCTCCAATTAATTGCCACAGAATCAACGAAGAGCTTATTTTTCTATTGTTTAAAGAATTTTGATTTTTCTCACCAAAAAAATACAGAATGATGTAAACCCAAATCAAGATTATGAAAGTAATCGCTAAAACTCCCAGTTTCAGTCCGCAAAAAGAACGATAAATTACAAAGCTTGATGCAGAATGTATGCAAAAAATTAAAATTGCAAAAATTGCCGAAAAGGGGTCAAAATGAAAAAGATTGGGAACCTGAAACTTGGGAAGGCGAAGAAGTCTCCACTACTCTCACTGGCATTTTCGATTGCTCAAATTGAATATCCTGAAACAATCGTCAGCGTCAAGTTGAATCAGAAACCAGGGATTTTTTCCCCTCTAATTACTTTGCCCTTTTCCGTGTTATAATTCATAGCGAATTATGTGATTTACATTGGAAAAAATTCATTTTTAGTCCACAGCCTTTTCGAAATGTAACAATTTACCCAAAATTATTTTTTCGTATGGACCATCCACAATAATTCAAAGATGTAACAAACTTGCCATTCCCTTTATTTTGACCATTAAGTGATGGATTTGCCCTTTCAATTTAAATAAACAAATATAAAAAAATAAAAATAAAAAGAAAATAATTAAATAAAATAACAGTTAAAAAAATAAAATAAATAAAGACTAAAAGTAAATAGACCTCGGCACCGGCGCCAAAAATTTGTTGCGTTTTTTNTACGTAATAAGTGTTGACTTGTATAATAATTAATGGAATGTTTCCAATTGTGTTGGCTCCAACTAGGTAGTTGGCTTAAAGTTAAGAAAGAATGGTCAACCATGGACTAGTATCTCATAATTATTTGCATATTAAGAGACGTTATAGAGATTTTAATGAAAAGTTCACTCAACCCGCATGAAATAAATTGAGCTGTATTAGAAAGCAAGTGTATTTAATACACATTGAATTGAACACAATTCCATGTGAGATATCATAAATTCTATCAAATGCACCTCTTCTTTAGCTCCCGCTTGTCATCCATTTTATCAATCATAGTATGCTACAGTAAACAATCTCCACCACATATTTACTTAATAAAATATTCTACACACAAACCAATAAAATTACTTTACTTTTCAACCACACATTCTTTAAAAAATACTATTCAAAACTCTATTTATTCTCCCAAAATGGGAGACAAACAAACACTTTACCCTTGTTAGATCATTGTTGGCATTGTCTTCCATGATGATGGTTTATTAAGCCCATATTTGGTTTGAACTAAAATTCAATTAAAATCTCAAGTCAAAGTTGACAATTAATTTTAACTGCACATTCCATGAAATCTAAAACTTTTCAACTATATCATCAACTTTTATCAAAATTTACTAATAATTTGTTTATAATCTCTACCGAACAGAACATGGGCTAATTCAACCAATGGGTGGTGTCGACATACAAAAATAATAAGGCCTAATTAAATGGCCTAGAGAGTGAAGCCCATCTATGAAATTCGAAGGATGGATCCAAACAAAACCGTGTAGAAGCCCAAGACGGAGTTATGTAATGGAAACTCATCATCGCTCAAGTCTGACATAAGCCCAAGTAGTGGAGACCCGTTGTCGCTCAAGCCTGGAAGATGCCCAAATAATCGAGAACTCTCGTCGCTCAAGCATGCGAGACACTCAAGATCTGGGCGAGGATGATGTCTTATTGTTATTTAAAGTGACATGCGGTTTATTGAAACAGTTCATCTCACAATCCATGAATCTCGGTTGTAAGCAGTTAAATAATGGGAGAAGTGGCAGGGGTTATAAACAGTTTCTTTGACAAGTCATCCATAATGAAAAATGTGGGTAGTTGTAGGGCGGGCTGTTTCAAACGGTTCTACAACAAATGTCGAATGATGTATAAAAGAGAAAATAGAGTATACAAAAAAGGATCCGATCAAACAACTCTCGAACATAGAATTATGTAATTTCATTTCTTTATTTTTATTCTCGTTAAGCTTTCAATTTACTTGTGTGCTTGTGTTCCTTGGGAGCGCTTCGTTTCTTGTAAATCGTACTCTTCATAAATAAAGCACTCATCGTTGATACTTTGTCTCGAGAGGTTTGTTC
>CAIGRB010064724.1:30427-49183 GCA_903798255.1 Fraxinus quadrangulata
AATAATGGGAGAAGTTGCAGCGATTATAAACAGTTTCTTTGACAAAAAAACCATAATGAAAAATGTGGGTAGTTGTAGGGCGAGCTGTTTCAAACGGTTATACAACAACTATCGAAATGATATATAAAAGAGAAAATAGAGCATAGAAGAAAAGATCTGATCAAACAACTCTCGAACAAAAAATTATGTAATTTCATTCATTTATTTTTTCTTCTCGTTAAACTTTCAATTTATTTGTGTGCTTGTACCCCTTAGAGGCGTTTCGTTTCTTGTAAATAGTACTTTTTATAAATAAATCACTCATCGTTGAGACTTTGTCTCGAGAGGTTTGTTCCTTACACAATCGTCTTAACTTTCTTTTAATTGTTAGCGATTTCCACGCAAAATAGGTGGTTTATCGTTCTTACGTACGTTTGTTTTTGGGGGTTGGTTTTGTTGTTTGGGGTTGATTGGTTGAGCCGTTGAAGGTTTAGATCTTGTCATTTGGTGTGTTGAGGTAACGGAAAATGGACAGGTTGGTTTAGTGGGGGAAAAAGTGGATAAGTTAGTGAATTCATGAGAGAGAACAATATAATAATAAAATTATATTTTAAAAACTGAAACTATAATACATGGTAAATTTTTTTGGAAGTTTAGGCTCAAAGATAACTCATTCATGTGCTCGTTCCATAAATAATCATATCTTTGGTAGGAATTTTTTTATAATAGATTTTGTGAAAAGTGTTTTTTTGAAGAATATGTGATTATAAAATAGGAAAAAGCTATTGATCCAAGTATAAAATTATTTATCGATAAAATGTGTAGTTGAAAACGAGTTTGAGCAAAAATAAATTTTAGAGAATAGATGTCAAAATTCATAATAATTAAATATCCCATTTCCTTTTAATTTTTTAGTTTCTCCATATGTTGCAGGCGCGTACCACTAGAAAAATTGCAACCATGTCTGAAAAATTCATCCATGATCATCTAGAATTTATCGTTAAAAGGTAGTAACAATAAATGTTGATTGGAATTTCACATTCTCAACGCTAAGCTGCCTTCATTCTAATCTCGACACGAAAAGACTGAAAGACTCATAAGATTATAGTACCCGCGGCCACTAGAAAAATTGCAATAATGATTGAAAAATTCATCCATGATGATCTAGAATTCATCGCTAAATAGTAACAATAAATTTTGGTTATCTTGAGAATAAAATGATTCATGTGACTTGGGGCGTTTGACTATAATTTGATATCTATCACTATAGCACATAAGGAAATCCCTTGCTACGTAATTATTAAAACTTTAATTAATTAATTAATTATCATAAACTTTTGTTTTTGATATAACTACTAAACATATATTTAAAATCAATTTCCACGTGTAAATACAAATTAATAACGAATAATAATGGGTTATTATTCTACAGCTAGGGCTAGGGTTGCATGAGTGCCATTGATTATTCTTAGTAAATTCCTCACTCTACATTCTTCATTCTTTCTTCTCATGTTCAGAAGATACCTAGAAAATTAGAAATAAGTAATGCTCAAGGCCCGTTTGATGTGATGCAATTTTTTTAAAGAACTCTTTTACAAGAAGTAGAAGCAAAAACAGAAATCTCGTCGCACGGAGCATTAGGAGACACACAAAGGAACAAAAAAAAGATGTGTAGTTAATGGTGATGCAATAATATTCTTTCAGTGAATAAAAAATAGTATATTTGTAATACTTAAATGCATTGATTCCTTGTAGTTGGTGGCAATTTTGGAAGGATTGAGAAACAGAAACAAAGTGAAAGAAGAAAACACAAGTGTATGGATTTATGCGAGGAAGGGTACAGTTTATTATAATGGATCTTATGACAAGGCATGTAATAATACAAAGAAAAAGGGAATCCATGTTATCTTGTATCGGACTTATTCTGCATTTTCTTGAAACTCCATCTGCCTCCGTATGGTCGTCTTTTTTTTTTTTAACTTGTTAGTTTAGAATGAATACAGATAGTGTCAGTAATATTGAATGGGAAAACGTGCTTTACTACATTGATCCATGCGGTTTTTAGGGTTCATTGGACCGTATTTTTGCTTCTGCTTCTTATAAAAGAGTTTACTCACGATTCTACATTAGACCAAATTTCTTTAAAACTCTTCTAACGAGAAATAGTATTTTCGGAAAACTATTCAAACATATTCAAAATCAACTTCTTAATCTCACAAAAAAATAGCTTTAAACTTTTCAAAAACCTTGTCAAACGAGCCTTTCGTCGGTCTTGAATCTCAAATAGCCTACGTCCTGTGCAATCTGTTTGATAATTGTAACTACACTGTTATACTCTTAATTAACTTCAGATTATTGATTGCTCATTGCACGCATAACAATCCCTAACTTAATGAAAGAGGGGAGAAAAGTCCTTCACCTAAGGTCCAAAGAAAACATATATCACATGATCATCTCAGAGCTTAGACGTTAGACGAGTCCTTCAAATCATAAAAATGCTATCTCACATGCAAGTCGGATTCATTTTCTTCACCAAAGGAATGACACATGTTTTGAAGGACAAAACTTAAAAACACTCTTTCCAAGCTTTAAAACTCTCAACTCGTTGTACTCTGGGCATGAAGGAGAGGTCCCTTCTCCATTGATATTATTCTTGCAATGAAGTCTCCAATACAAAATCCAATTTCATTGTCTTAAACTAGAATTTGAAAAATAGATATGATATACATTCAAGAAATTACACTAATAATATCGACGCATGTATAGAAATTACAACAAGAAGAACAACTATGACATTATTCTCAATGAATTCGAGGGGTCAGCTAGATGTTCTAGAAATAAAATAACTGATCTTTAATAGCAGGCAATTTTAATTCTACTCTATCAATCGTAATTTTTACTACCGAGATCACGGGAAACATAGATTAATCCAAATTTACATTTGAGGAAAACATGGAAAATTGGGCAAGAACTTGAAGGGAGAAAAGTTAATTATATTGATAATATTCATCCAAAGAGGCCTTGGCAACTGATCAAACTAAAAGAAGATAGAAGAGATAGACTTTCCAGCTGAAATGAACAAATTCAAAGTGATTTGTATGTACCATTTTTCAGGTTTTACTTCACACCAAGCCGTAGCTCCAGATCCAATTCCTCCATAGAGCTAGAACACAGTTTATGCATCTCTGATTGGGGATGAAATCTATCAAGTATTGGACTCAGTTTTTGGAAGAAAAACAATGGTTTTGCATCTACTTTCCTTCTTTTACAACTTGCAACTTCTTCATCGCTGGATGCATTTGTTCGAGTTGGATTCAAGCTCTCAGACAAATCCAAGGCCTGATAATCTTCTTTAGCCCTATTACTGGATTCTGAGATGTTTGGTTTCTTCCCGGATGAGGAAGGAGGGGATAGTGACACCATGTTCTTGTGGTGGTGTTCTTGAATTATTGGCAAAAATGAACAATGGGAAGAAACCCTTTTTTTAGAACTCACTTTCTGGTTTTGATCTGAAACCCTATTAGGATCAGGATCAGAATTGGCTGAGTTGTTAACGAAGGTATAAATCTGATCAGATTGAGATGGATATTCATGAAATTGAAAAGACTGGCGAGGATTTAGAGCTAGTTCATAAGTTTGTGGAACTGGGGACTGCCTTAGTCTAGCTCTATCCCTTCTGTGGACATTCATGTGACCACCTAGGGCTTGAGCTGACCTGAATTCTCTTCTACAAAAACTGCAATTATAAGATCTGGGAGGCCATATACACCCTCCAAGAAGTCCAGATGCATCTTCTGCAAAAGCTTGTTCTTCCCATGAATCGCCGTGTGAAGCCGCAGTGGCAGCCGGTGCAAGAACATGAGAACTCAACTCACATTTTCCCTTCGACTCAGCCGCAGCCCACGTCCAGTCTCCAACTTGCTCCATTCAAAAAATAATAATAATAATAATAATCTGGTTAAGTTTGCTGATCAGCTTCTTTAAAGCGATGGAAATTATGAAAATGGGCAAATTTGGCCAAGTTAATTAGGGGGAGGAAGGTGGGGTGTTGGGCACCCTAATTTTGGCTGTTTCATGCAAATAATGTTTGTTTATTTTGACCTTATTCTTCAACTAGTCTATATGTATCATCACTAATATATTTGTAATTTCTTCTAAGGGTGAAGACAAGATTGTTTTGAAAATTCAAAAAAATGGGTCATGAGAAAACCTTGTTATACGGTCAGGGGTTGATTGAAATTAGACACAAAACTGAAATTGTGTGATTTAACTGATAAAAATGTCTTGTAAGATAATTCTAACATTTCCTCCCTTTTGTCTTTTTAAGTTTTGTGGCATTTCCTCAGCTCCTCGTATACACTTTTACATTGCTCAGCTTTTCTTAATAAATAGAAGTAAACGACGAGTAAATTCTTTTTCGGGTCTTTTGAAAGATCTACAAACATTGAATCCTTAATGATCACAAGAAATTAGTTTTATTATTAATTTAAATTTATCCCTTAACATATTTTAGTCTCGTCCTCTCTCTTCCATCTAGATAGCTAGCATACTAGCATAGCATGCATTGTAGTTAATTTATACCTAGATAGAATGTTAAATCACTTCCATAATTAGTTCTCCAATCCTGGGAAAGAAATATGACAAAAACCTTGAACTATAGTTGTTGTAAGTGATATGCTCTAAATTCAATTAATTTTGAACATAAACACTTTTAATATATAATTGATTCATTTCATTTATAGTAGATCTATTATTAAACTGAATTAATATTTTAATAAATTAAATAATAGAATCCTTAAATTCAAGTTTTAGTAATTTGTTAACCACAAGAAGTTGTGATTGTGAGATACAAATGATATATGATTGAATCTTAAATCATCTGTAATCGTAAGTAATAACAAGATATGGATATTGCTATTATGGATAGATCATCACATTTGGCATTTCTTACTTGTGAAGTAAGTAACTGATCACACAAGTTAAAGTATCGTAACACTTAAATGAACACGTGGATATTTTGTTATAGAACAAAACATTGAAGACCTCTTGGAGAGATTTCACATGGATAACTATTTGAGTGTCAGTTGTTAGACTCTAACATATGGTAATTGAATCGGTCATTTGATTTGACGTCATCATAGTGTCTTATACGAAGACGGTCATATTTTGATAATGTTGGATGCTGCTTTGTTAATGGTCGCTAATATGATATCGTTCAGATATGTCAAAAATCATATAAAAGTTGTGAATGATCAATAGAGGATTCGTCACTCTTAAATAGTAAGATATTATGATTTACATTTTATTCAGTCAAGTTGATAATGAAATACTTAGTCAATGTGTACTCATAAATCACAAAAGAGTTTGACTTACAATGACTTAATAGTAGAATAAAATATATGATCAATAATTGAGATTAACACATATCCATATTTTACAATTGATCGAATCATATTGACGAAAGAAATATAGTTTTACGGTAAACGAATAAGTTTGATTGTATCATACCACATGACATTTTCTGTCACATATATTGTCCTAACATATTTTTTAATATCAATTTGGGATGATGAATGTGATTTGATGATAAATTAAAAGAGAATATTTTAATTTATCGATTTTGATTAAATCAAAATAATAATTCATATCGTTCGGTATCTTGGTCAGGAACCTAATAGATCACATACAAAAGGAGAACTAGAAGAATGGAATTCAGTAATTAATTAATTGACAAATGTTCGACAATTAATTAATTGAATTAAATAATTTATGGACCAAATTTAATTGGTTGAATTAATTAAATATTAGATCGGGTAAAGTTTAAGAGACGGGCTAAACACACTTGAACTTATATTAAAAGTTATTAGGGTTTTAGAATAACAGAACACAATTCATTATTTTGGTAGCACAAGAAAAAAGAAATCATAATTCTCTCATTTTTGTTCTCCGTGTAGATTTTCATTGGAGGTTGGATAATTAGATAGTCGTAGACTATAGATCGTAATTGTTCATATTCCAAGATCAGTAAAAAAATTTGCAAAATTTACAAAATGTAAAATTCCTATCGCGGATTTCTTCAAATATAAAATCTTTGGTGGAAATTGAAATTATTATATTTTTCGCTGTATATGATTAAATAAATTCTCAACCGTTGTTACATCAATTGGAAACGTAATTGAGAAATGAATAATTGAGAAATTTATATACCTTTAATTTATAAGTAACTAAATATTATGTTATTAACGTGTAAGTATATGATTTTGCTAGGTCCCCACAAACGAGGGCCTCCAGTGAAAAAAATAAATTATTATTATTATTATGTTTGTGAAAACCTAATCAACGATGATCGTAAATGAAAAACATCTGTCTTAAATTTGCAAACCAACAAAAAAATATTTTCAAAACTTGAATCCAAGTCGCCCATTGTTGCTGATTTTAATTTTAATTGTAAAATAATTTTAGCAAGGGATAGAAAGAATATTCTTTACTAATATTAAAATAATTTTTAGTTTAAACAAGTGACAGTTAATCAAGTTCTATTAATGACATTCCTGGATTATCTCGTCAAATAATTTAGTGGTCGACATATAATTTTAAGGAAAATGTTATTAGCGAAAAGACATCAATAGATTCGTATATTCGTAAAATTTTTCAAGATTTGGTATATACCATACTAGCTGTACGAGCAAAAGTAGTTTTTTTTCTATGTATTTGTAATAAAGAAATATTTGTTTTACTCTTAAAATTTAAAACACAGTTAGCACATTTCACGGAGGAATCAAGATTGATGAAGACAAAATCATTGTGCATTGAAAAAAAAAAAAGGGAAGTCCAATACAACAAAGAATTCAGTCAGCAGAAGATGTGATTAAATGATCTTATTAAATTTAGGTATATGGACCTTCATTCTAAGTCACATGCCCTCGATAACAGCTGAATCAAGACAACTTTTTTATTTTATTTCTTGGACCTTTAATTAATTTCTTCTGATTTGTACTTTTGACACGAGCACAAGACATGACTAAGTAGTTAGTTTAAGGATTTTATTGCAATTGGTTAAAAATTATATAGTTAAATTATCAGAAGCTTTCAAGTCCAAAGGATAAGACGAAATGAAGGGGCACGATTTCCATGAATATCATTTAAGGGTTAATTTTGTTACTTAGTACAATTAATAGTAATTATATTGTCTTTGTTAAGAGATTCCACTGTTAATTATGAATGTCGTGATCGTCAACTTGTGTGAAATAGGAAAAAACCGAAGGACACACAAATGATTGTTGTTTCTTGTTCTCAAACAAACAACAAAAGAGAGAGACAATTAACAACTTGATAATCGTGTTTTAAGGAAATCTCAGGATATGAGATGGTCCTCGAGGATAAGAATTTAGTATGAGTTGACACAGGTCGATAGAGATATGCATTGAATTCACCAAATAAAGGTACGTTCATCCATACATTCTATGGAATCCAAAATTTTCATCAACTTTTTAAATACACATTTAAACAAAATTTTCAAAATCTAATTTTTAACTAAATCAAACAGAGCCCTTGTCTGGGCTCCACTAAAATTAAATTTTGGGAAAATTTAGTTTGGTGATTTTTCGAAGAACGTATTGTTAAGAAAGAAGGAAACGTTTTAAGTTTATTTGTAAAATTTTTTAATTAGAGAATATGATTAAAATGACGAAAGAGAAAAAAATACATGATTTTAGAATGAATTCCAAGAATCGTGCTATTTGTACTTAATAATTTGACAATTATTTTGACAAAAAACAACTTGGCGACCCTCTATTGGGGGAGCCTTGTGGCGAGCAAGTGGCTTTTTTGTTAAAATAGTTGTCAAAATATTATGTACAAGCAGCTTTATTGAAATTCCAAACAACAAACAACATATTAACGTTTTTTTTTTTTTTTTTTTGTGGCCTTTATCGTAACCATTTATGTACATTTTATATCCATGGTCAAGGTATTATACATACAAGCACAAGCTGTCACTGTAGCTTAGCCTGTCAATTCAATTAACCAACTAATTGTAGCCTATTTTCTTAAGATTGGGAACAAAGTAGTTAGTAAAAAAGTTTGGGATAAAAGTGCAATTGAACCCAAATGGACCTTCCGTAATTTATCCTTCAATAATTCATTTTTTTTTTATTATTTCATGAAATATCTGTACCAGGACTTTTAGCCCTTGGACTGGCTCGGAGTTTTCAGATACTCAAAAATTAAGAAAAGTATATCTAACAAGATTTGGTTAACCATCTTTTTCAACTGGAAATAAGTTAGATATATACAATGTTGTGTTGAGAGTGAGGTTGAAGGAGATAGATAGAAATAACGAAATGTAATCCTATTTAATTTTGTCAATTGATCTACTTTGAAAACGATTGCTAATTAAAAAAATTATAATTTTGAGACAACTAAGACGAAAAGCAACTACTTCGATATTACTCGGCGTGGATGATTATTTCATTTTTTCACACGTATATGTTTTTAAAATATTTATTATTATGTATGGGAATAGTGTTTCTGTAATATTTATGTATATAAAAAAAGTGTCAAATTCATGCCACGCGTTGAAATATAAAATGTGAGTCCAAATCGATCAAATAAATTTTAACCTTCTCTCATTGGGACACAAAGGAATTGTCTCCAAACCAGTTATGATAATTAAAGTTTATTTGCACAAAACTCAAATAACTTGCGTTGTTGATGGTTCAATAAGGTGTTTGTTAAAACTTGAGGCTTAAATCAGCAACCACTTTTTCATTATCGAGGGGCGTCCGTAGTGATATATAGATGCTCTGGTTGAACGATTGATTTAATGAAACTACGAGAATACGAAGAGATTTGATAATCTTTATATGGTTTTGTTTGGACTTTGCCTCAGAAGTGCAAAATGAAAGGGCATTGACTGTAATTAAGAGAGAAAAAAATGGAAATCAATTATTTCCTTTCTGCAATTATCCGTCCTTTTGGGTCTTTGGAGGAAAAAGATAAAGTTTTGGCAGATTAAGAAAACTTCTCAACAAAAGTAAAGAATTCACACGTGCCAAGAAAGGTTGGTATATGGTTGGTGGGAATTTGACGTCCTATTCAATCTATAACGTGCCAAGAAAGGGTTGGTATAATGCGTAAAGTGAGCAAAATGGTCTAGAGAGAGGGCCCTGCTTCTTGTACAGGAGCCCCCCACCTATAACTGAGCGCTAGCTCGACGCCCTTGTATACAGGTCCATGTACAAGGGGCTTTATCCCTAGAGAGATCCAACGTCAAAATATTTAGGCTCTAATATGGATGAATATGTCTTTATTTAACATTAAAGTTTCGCAAATTTTAACTATTATCCTTGGTTTTCTCTTAAAAACCTGAACTTTGAATATAGATAAAAAATATGAAAAAAAATCGCAACAAAACTCAAGTATACTACAAAATGTCTTGAAACATTCTCTTATAATATGTTACAAAATTAAATTTTATAATATGCTAGTGATACTTGGAACGTCAATCCTAAATTTTTAGGACGGATCATCGTTAATTTTACTAGTTTAGTGATCAAAACTTGATTATCATAAAGTATATTAAGCAATCGAATATGCAATTTAAAAGTATAGTGAGTAATTAAAGACGTCTTTCAAAGTATAGTATAGTGATGATCCAAAACGCATTTCTTACATGGCAATTTGCATTATGGTGTTTGGACCCACCTATGCATTTCGTTTGCCCCATTTCATCAATTTCATTATAGTTGTGAAATAGATGTCATACCAGTGAGCAATGTCCTATATTTTAATAAATTTAGTAGTCAATATTCGACATCTGAAACTTTAACAATCAATTAAAGACACGGACATAAATTGAATGATTATTAAAACAATTAACTCACCCTTTATAACATGTTCAGAATTTGTTTAGCAAAACTCGTTTATTGTTTGTCTCCATTCTTTTCAAAATACATTTTTCTTTTTCTTATTTTCAATCACACATCATTCAATAAATAATATTACACGTAAATTCAAAATTTTTCTTTATTTTTTAACCAAACATTCTCCATTATAAATATATTATTTCAAAATACATTTTTTCATAGAATGGGACTCAAACAACCACCACATATTTTTTAAATAAAATAATATTAAATTTAAACTCATAATTTTTAATCATTCTTTCTTCAAAAACAATCAATTGTTACCCAAGCCATTCTCAAAATATCTATCAAATTGAGATTTTGTTATTTGTACACTTTAGGATGACAATGTCGATGACACTATAGCGTGTTGGTAAAAATTAATTGGCTGTAAAAATAAAAATTTCTTTACACTGTTCAACGACACGATGTCACGTGATCTTACGTAAACAAAATTGTGATCCATCTTTTACAACAAGTATGATTCATCAAACTAATACCAAAATGAAATGATTAAAAGCTGTCCCACAACGTGTCAAGCTAAGAGTAAAGCTCACGCCTGTATTCCAGAAACTTCTAGCGATTCATGGCTCTCAACTCATGATTAAACTATTCAATTAACCCGCGCCATTAGTTCGACACGTGTCCCCATGGACGTGATTATCTGACGTGGCACTCAATCTAGCTAGCAAATGATACGCCCCTAATTTTTTTAATCCAGCACTCAAAATATTCTTTACAATATTACAAGATCACCCCTGTTTCCATCTGCTTCTGGAATTGCATTGCGTAGATTAAAAAACAGATCAGAGTACCAAAATAGCAATTTTTGAGAAATTTCAAATTTGCTTCTTTGCTGTTTATCTGTGTGATTTTTTGTTGTTTATTTTGTTTTGTGGGGGAGATGAATGGTGATGAAGGAATAAAAGATTTGGAAGTTAATGGAAATAAAGAGAATAAGTGTGAGGTGTTAATGTGGGGGTATCTTCCGGGAGTTACGTCTCTGCAATCTTCGTTGACTTCACCGGTGAGTGTGAGGTTGCCGGAACAGGAGCTCGCCGGAGATTCATGGAAGGATGTTTGTGGTGGAGGCTGCGGGTTTGGTTTAGCTATTTCAGGTAATTCTTCGATTTCGCTGTTTTTATACTCGATAAGGTTGTATGTGGTGAGTGTCTATGTTGGGGTTGATTTGGATCTGTCATTGTCAGTTATATGGAGTGGTATGATGATGTTTTTGAATTGTAATTTGGTGGAGTGTCGGGTGAAATAAGTCCGCCCTTTAGTCCATGATTTTGTTCAGTCAAAATGATATAGTAATCGATCCCATAAAAGTTCTAGCCTGCCCTTACTCAGACACTAGTTAGTTTTTAGATAAGATGGTTGAATCCAATCCTAACAAGTGGCATTAGCGCTAGGGTCACAGTTTCGAGTCACAAATCACAAGAACGTCAAACTTGAGGGAAATTATAAAAAGTTTAGCTTGCCCTCGCCGGAAACTAATTGGTTTTAAAACGAGATGATTCAAGTCGAATCCTAACAAGTGGTTTGGCTGCCTGGGTTGAACCGGATCGGGTTTCAACCATCTAAAAACCAATTTATGTCAAGTTAGCGCATGCTAGACCTTTTATGATATTAGATTATCATCATTTGAGTGAACCTACACATGAGCTTATGAAATGTTTTGTTTCACCCTAACAATCCCTACCTCAACATGGCGTTTTTGTGAATTGGACCCATACTTTTTATGGTATTTGATCACCATAATTTTGATGATTCAACCCATGGACTTAAGAGCGGTCTTGTTACATCTTCAACAACATAACACAAAGTGTATGAATCTGAAAATTTCTTCTAAATTCCTTTGTATTATTTTCTTCTTTAATTAGTCTGTTAATTAAGTTTCTGCCTTCCATTCTTTTAAAGTTAACCTGGAGACAATAAAAAAGTCTTCTGGATTATTACTCTGGAAAACAGTATTATTAATGTTGTATGCAATGAAGAAGGTACCAATTTTTCAATGGTTATTTTTCCTTGTTTTGAGTAGAAATTGGATTTTGATTTTTTCTATGCAATTATTTTAGAATGTGAACAGTTAGATTTCATTCATATACTAGTATCTTTATTTATTGACGCGTGATAGTGTACTACGGAAGTGGAAATCAATGCTTTGAAGTGGATGTTTATAGATTTTGAGTAGCGAAGTTCATTTTGTTGCGCAAACATTTGGGAGATAGATTAAAGGCAAATAGGTTGAGTAAAGAAGGTAACAGTAATGAACTCTCTTCTATTTTTTTCAACCTACTCAGCAGTCATGTTTAATTACTGACTGAGATTTTACGTTTAAATAATTCACAACAAATGAATTGGATGATATATAAATCATAATTCGAACTATGAACTTTAGTTTCTGTGTCTCATTCCATATCTGCATATCTCTGATCATATCAACGTAACAAGTAGAGAAGAGGGTATAAAAATAATTTGTAAAATGATCTACTAATAGCCTTCCCGGGCCTAATGCTAACAGTGGGTGTATTTTGGCACTAAACAAGTAATAACCTCTGAGGTGTTGGGGCACCTAGCCAATACGTGTTTAGAGATTAAGTTTGGGGTTAGGAACCTTGTAGGCTTTTCAAATCATATTGCAATACCTCTAGACCCATTCAACTATCATGGCAAGCACTCTAAATGCCTCGTTTGTTTACTTGTTTATATTAGCTATAGATTCTGGTCTTGTTCCTCGGGCTCGTCCTTTATAGTCATGTTCTATGCCGCTGTTGATTTACCAAACTATCATATTTTTTACCTTTCCAGTTTTGTCCTAAGATTTGTGCCCTTACTGAATTAAGGCGTTTCTTTGGCTGATTTTCAACAGTACGATTAATTCTTCTGGATTAGTTCAAAAAGAAATGTTCTAATATCTTTTATTCTTGATGGTGACTCAAAAGTTATTGATAACTTGTTTTAACCTTGTGATAAGTGCAAAATGACTTTGGCGCAAACTTCTTCAGGAGGCTAATTTTGATTGCACTTCCTTGAATTAGGTAATCAGTGAAGTCAAGATTGCAGAAAGCTCTGCATTGAAGAAAAATAAGTTTTGCGATGCCGGTGACATGTAGTATCCGTGCCTGTTCCCATGTTTTTGTTTCTTAACCATAAGATGTCATGAAGAGAGAAGAGCCTCTTTTAATCAATTTGAAAAAGTGCTACTAATATTAGCCTTCAGAATGTTTAAGATTTATAACTAGGTTAATATGCAGTTATTACAATAATATATCTGTATAGAAGTGACTAACGTAAACATCTATGACCTATTACTTTGTGTGATTTTTTTTTTTTTTTTTATCTATTTTTTTGTTTTTGATTAGCATGTAAATCAAGTGGTTAACACGGTATTACTGGTGATAAGGATCGCAAGCCCCCTTGTTCGATATCCGCATGCAGCCTAATGGAAGACAGAGGATCGGGGGCTTGCTTGTTTGGTTCAATCACTAGGACCGATACCCACTGGTCTGGTTTATGTGCCCGTGAACAATTACCTCACAAAATCTCATAAGAAGCAACCCTGTATGCCCTGACTTAACCTGTCCCTAGACAACCTTCCCTTACCAGGCTGTTGGAATAGTTGCTAAATGTTTCACCATGAAGCAAGCTTTTAGTGCACTCCTTCACCCTTTTCATGAAATTGTGTATGTCAAGTGTTGATGGGAAAAAATAAATCCCACTTACATGTGAGGAGGCGTGTTGAGAACAATATCTAAATGATATACATGTTGCCCCCTCTTAACATTTTAAGCTTTTAGCTCATCTGGTTCAACATACACTCCAGAATCATAATCACTGGAAAACAAAAATTCTGCTTGTATCTTGGAGCAGATTAGAGAGCTAATTCATGTGTGGTGGATTTAAGGTTACGTTGATGGTGGTGATCATGGTTGATGGGGTTGGAGGTCGATGCAGTTGTGGTTGTGGTTGTGATGGCCCGATTTATCAAGTATCAACTATATGGTTTTGTCATTATTCTAACCGTGGAGACTTAGAAAATAAATTATCTTGAATTGTTTATGCATTGATACATCTCACCTCCCATGATTTGAATTCTAGATTTTCCCTAGGATGGTACTTTGCTCTATACTTTAGATGATATTATGTGAACACACAAATAGAATTTGGTATGACTTCTTACTCATTTCCTGAGCAGCCTCTGGAAAACTCATCACATGGGGTTCAGCTGATGATCAAGGTCAAAGCTATTTGACCTCAGGGAAGCATGAGGTAACGTAACAAATCTCTAGCTTTTAAAATAAAGTGCTGCAGTATCTTGAATTGATATTAGGACTTATTTCATCACTTCACATATGAAGGAGACTCCAGAGCCATATCCACTTCCTACTAATGATCCAATTCTGAAAGCTTCTGCTGGTTGGGCACATTGTGTTTCTGTTACAGGTATTGCTACATAACTTTTTCTCTAAATTCCATCATTCAAATTAGCTTTCGATGCAGCCACAACAAATTATTACTTCTTTATAATTTTGTGATCAATTAAAACCAGAATTTAAATCTTGTTGAATCCTCTAGTGATTCTTCGTTGCTTAAGAAGCTTTGCATGGTGCATTAGCGCTTGGATGATATTGTCAAAAGAAACAGTTATCTTGACTTGAAAACATAATCGCTTGATGACTTGATTATTTCAGGTAAAGGTGAAGTGTACACATGGGGTTGGAAGGAGTGTGTTCCATCTGGAAAAGTTACTTGTAGTTGGACTGGCATGAAAACATTTGAAAAGAACAGGTCTGCAAAACAAAGTTCTACACTGACTGAGCAAGGTATCTTAGAAAGAGAATTCTTATGACTTCTACCTTCAGCTAGAAGTATGTGTACAAATACATCGGGGAACGGGATGCTAACACCTGGCACTGTTTGTAATAGGGAGCCCACGGTCTCAAGGTCCAAAATCTTCTGTCGGATCACTTTCTTGTTCAGATGATAGAAACGTTGAAGATGAAAGTATAAAGAGAAGAAAAGTATCAACTCGACAAGAATTTGAAATATCAATGCCTGCTGATGAAATTCTTTCAGCGCCACCTTGTCTTGTAATGCTGGAACCACTGGTGAAAATTACATCTGTTGCTGCTGGTGGGCGACATACGTTGGCATTGTCAGGTAAATATAATCCTCCCTGTGTGCTGCCGTGCGCCAAATTAACATTTTAGGCTAGCTGCTGCTTCTTTGTGGGTACACCTCAGAGTTTTGTAGGTCATATGTGGTATAAAGCTAAGAAGATCTTTGAAAGATATCTTAAATATAAAGCAAGATACCTGATGCATCATATTTTTACCGGATTTAGATGTAGGACAGGTATGGGGTTGGGGCTATGGAGGTGACGGGCAGCTAGGTTTGGGAACCCGGATAAAAACAGTGGCTTCTCCTCATCTCATACCGTGTATCGATCCATCTTCATGCAGCAAAGAAAAAACTGATGTAGCTCTTCAAGAAAGTGTGAGTGCAGCAGCTGAGTCTCATAATTCTATAGGAAATTACATAAAGGGCATTTCTTGTGGAGGTAGGCACAGTGCAGTGATAACAGGTGAGCCATGACGAATTGTTGTGTGATACTAATGCTTTTTGGCAATTCTAGCCCACTCCTTTTGAAAGGTCTTCCTCTTTTTGTTATCAGATGCTGGTGTCCTGCTTACTTTTGGCTGGAGTTTATATGGACAGGTAACTTCCTTATTGAACTGAATTTCTTATCCCCAAAATAATTGCCTTCTCATATAGCTATAAAATTCATGCAGCGATATTTCTTTCTGTTGGAATGTGTTGTTCAAATAAAAAGAGATTTGAAATTTTAATGGCTCGAGTGAAAAGGGAAATTATAGTTGGGTGGATTTTGCGATAAAAGAACTTGCATGGTTTCATTAAATTGCAATTAGAAAAGATGCATGGCTTAATTTGCAACATCAATTGGATAAATTGATCAAAATGGGAGCAATGGTTTGAGCGACCTTAACGGGCAAGAAAAAATCAAAATTTCTGGTGCAAAATTATTTGTAATCCCTGGTCTGAATATACACGTCCTTTTATGGTGAAAATGTCCCTTCTTGAATTCTTTCCAAACAACTATAAAGGAGGGTTTATTGATGAGTTTGATATGTTAGAAAACATACATAAAACAGACTTGGTTTCTAACTTCTTAAATTTCATCTTCTTCCTTTGAAACCTAAAATTTCTGAAATATTTATCAATTGTGTTCAAGTTCCTTCTGTGAATTTTCACTTTTGTTTTGTGCAAAGTCACCATAAGCTTGTCATATCCACTACAAATATTTGCCTGAGCGACCCCGAATGTAATCTCTTAACTAGAAGGGGGCAAATATCGCTTTTAGGTAAGCATATTCCATACGTGTTTGCAGCCTCCTTCATTAATCAAGTTTTCTTGTTCGAGTTCCACTCTTCAATTTGGTGTTCGCAGTGTCTGCTCCTACCCTCTTAAAAAAATTTCAACTATTTCTTTTCATCTAATGGGTTCTGATTTAATATTTCCCACACCTGTCATGTACTAAGACTCAAAACTGGTATAATTTAAGGAATCCTTGAAGTAGTAATTTTAGAATCATATGTTAAAATTTTGTTAAAAACTTAGGGTCTGTTCTCTTTATTATTTTCAAGCCATTTTCTGTTTTCGATTTTTCAAAACAGTGAAAATGCGTTCTCTTTTCTATTTTCGAAAACGCGTTTTTGAAAACAAGTTAAAAATTTACAAAGAAAACTCAAAATTTTTGAGCGTTTTCAGTTATAATCAAGCCAAAATTTTCAAAAACGTATTTAGGGTGTTTTCAAAAAAAATTTCAAAATGTCAAAAAGAATACATTTTCAACAATCTCAAAATGGACACTCAAAAAACACAAAACTGAAACGCAAAGAGGAGCCATTGATTGTGTTGGAGGCAGTAATATTGGCTTGTGAACTTGGAAGTAGATGCAATCTGAAGCCACATGTTCAATTATTAAAATGATTTGCCTAGCTGTACTGAAAATAAATAATAAAAAATCATTGATGAAAACATCATAAACTTTCAGAAGTTGGAGGGCAATTTATGTCCCTCTATTTCCGATTGTTGGTGCAAAAATCAATTTGGTTTTGAGTGTGTGCAAATTTGTCTATGGATGTTGAGTTTCCTGATAATTGAAGTAAGATGAGAAACTGCAATTGCATGACATTATTTTTATGCAGTGTGGACAAGGGAATAGAGAAGACATGCTGAGACCAACTTGTGTATCTTCACTATTGGGGACTCGGATTGAAGCAGTTGCAGCTGGATTGTGGCATACTATATGCATCTGCATGGACGGTCGTGTATATGCTTTTGGTGGAAATCAGTTTGGGCAATTGGGTTTGGGAACAAATGCTGAACAATGTGAGGTATATATTCACTGCCTATTTACTGGTAAACTGGATCTGAACCTGATACGTATCCACTGTCTGTTCTTTTCTATAGAATTCATCAGAAACCACCAGTATGATGTACTATTCGTTTTAGGCAGTAGTGCTCTGCAACAAGGATCAGCTGGTCCCAAACTACTCAAAGTTATCCACTCTTTGATCAGTTGCAACTTCAACAGCCTTTCAAAGTGTTCGTTTCTAGAAATTGAATCCCTTCTCCTTGAAATTAGATTACGTCTTGCAGTATATATCTAAATTGTTGCACTGTTTGGTTGATATTCTCTGCTTTATTCAAAAGAAGTTACAGATTTTAAAGATAGTGATTAAAAAGCATAATCTGGTTTTCTACAGTTTATACCTAAGCTTCTGGATGCTTCAGTTCTGGAGAACAAGAATGCCAAAGTGGTGTCCTGTGGTGCTCGTCATAGTGTCATACTAACAGGTAACTTGTTATATCAGTTTGGATCCGATTTCGGGTTCCCGCGACAATCTGAGGTACTTGAGCCAGATTGTCGGACAGAAATATTTTTGTACTACGGTCTAGACAATAATTAAGTTTTAAAATAATTAACTTCTTATATTTGTTAAAGTTGGTAATTGGTAAGGTTGGAAGTCCCCCATTTCAAGAATAAGTAATGTTAACTAATAGAAAAGAAAAAGAGGAACTTGTCTTACTATGTTTTAGATATAAAATTTACCTTGAAAGAAAAATCCCCCAGTCAAGAATACGTAATTTTTTTACTGATAAAAAAGGAAAAAAAAAATGTTTTAGATACAAAATTTACCTTAAAAAGCAACTTTAGCTTAGCCAAACATGCTAAACTGGGCTATGTTTAGAATAGAGGATATATATCATAACTGGTTGTGGTTGTGTAGTGAACCCCAACTGGGTATTTCCCTTGATGCAAGGATAATGGTGTTCTTTTCTCTGAATGTTTGAGCAGATGATGGTAAAATATACAGCTGGGGATGGAATAAGTACGGTCAGGTATGTATGATCCATGATGTATAAAGCATTCATTTCTCAGTCTCTACTTTATAATTTAATGTATTTCTTTGCTTCCTCTTCCAGCTCGGTTTAGGAGATACAATGGATCGAAATATCCCTTCGCAAGTTCCATTCGACAACTTCGCCCCCAAGAATATTGCTTGTGGCTGGTGGCATACATTATCGCTATGTGAGACAGTCTCCTGAGTTACCAAACATCTGGTATATGTTTGTGGTGGTTGTATATGTTCGACTCATGGCTGCACTCATCCTGTTTTGTATTTATGAATGCAGCTAATTATTATCGGAGCATGTTTCGTATGTAGTATGGAATGAAATCGAAGTATGATAAGACATTCTTCCTTAAAACTGTCTGTATTGTTGGTTCAATTTGTCAAGTAATCCATTGTTGTTTCGGGATGAATATTTTGTTTTTTTT
>CAIGRB010064724.1:50339-77078 GCA_903798255.1 Fraxinus quadrangulata
AATTTTATAGGTATTTCTCAGTCACAAATAGAAAATTTTATAAGTCACGACTTATTCATTGATCACAAAATCAACATTTTTATTGGTCACAACTCGATTACAACTTAATAAATTGTAAGTCACAATAACAATTTTTAGGTCACATATTATGTATCGAAGACAAATCCAAAATTTTATTGGTCACAGCTCATTTATTTTATTGGTGACATTCTCAAATTTATTGGTCACGCATTAGTTTTGGTCACAAATAACATATTTTATAGGTCGCAACTTATTAAAAATAATAGGTCGCGTATTATTTTTCGGTCACCAGTCACAAAATTTTTTATTAGTCACATTATTTTTTAGTCACAAATTATCGAATTTTAATGTCACGGTTTAACAATATGTCACATCAATAAATTTTCATTCTTTTTTAACCACATATTAAAATTTTTTATAGGTCACAAGTTATTTCTTGGCCACAAATTAAAATTTTTTATATTTCACATATTGAAAAAATCAAAACTTTTATTTGTTACAACTCAATTACAGTGAGTCACAGTCACAATTTTAATTAGTCACACTCGATTACACGCACAAAATAATCACAGCACCTCCAACTCCATATCGTCGACACGCCCAACACCCACCGCCGCACGCGCGCATGAAATAATCACATCACCAATAACCACACACAAAATTATGAGTGTCACCTCCAACCCCATTTCACCGGCACGACCGACACCAGCCGCACGCAAGCGCGCACGCACACCACAACCTCCCAGCACCCGGCACCACAACCTCGCGGCAAAACCACCACTACACACATCGTCTCCTAAATCCAGATGCAGCACTTCCAACTCTCATTTCACTACCATCACCACCCGTCAACAACAATAGTGCCACGATATCCGCCACATTCAAAACCAAAACACAGATGTCATCTCAGATCTAAACAACTATTTGTCCAAAAAAACAAAAAAAACCCCAAATTTTATGTCGTGCAGATGCTAATCGGCACTGTGGCTTTTGAGGTGGTAGATGCTGGTCGGCACTGCCGCTAACACTGGCTCCCGATCCATCGAGGGATGAAGTCAATGTCATTTCGTAATTGGGTTCTCTCATCCACCTCCTCGCACTCAAAACTCCTCTTTTCATTTTCGATAATCGACTAATAGCACTGCGAGATTTTCCAAAACCAGATCCCATCATCTCGATGGTTGCGAACCACCAACGCCAGCAGCACTGTCGCAAACCACCATAACATTAGCACCGCCACTCGCACACAGTAGCGACTGCGAACGGGAATCGAAAGATCGAAGGTTTTGGGGGTGGTTGGGTTCGGAAGATTGAAGGTGCGCTGCGGAGATGAAATTAGAGTTTCGTGGTGTATGGTCACCGAAGCGACCTGTGATGGAGGTGGTGGTGTCACCAGAGAGGTGGTATCAACGGTGTGGGGATGTGTGGTGGCACCGGGGATAGAGAGAGGAGAGAAAATGGGATGAAATAATTATGGTGGGTTTGGGTAATTATATTATGTAATTATAATATATATAATTATAATGTATCTAATTAAAAAATATTTGATTTTTGAAAATTAGAACTTTAGATCTGATTTTAGAATATAGATCTTGAAAAGTAGAGAATTATGTAATTTTCACATTAATCAATGCTCACAGCATATGGATTATTCTAATAACATTTAAAAACTTCAAAATGAATATGTCGTATTATATCATTAAAGATGTTACGCTAGTTAACTAGACAAAGCAAGAGGTTACGTAAGGTTTACACTTCACTTCGCACGTCGTGTGCCCTTCAAGATGATTGGGAACTCGAGGGCAGTTGGGCGCTTTGTTTGACATAGTAACATTAGGGCCGACCCGAGAATTTTGAGGTCCTAGACAACTAATTATTTTGAAGTCATTAAACATTTTTTTTCACAAACCCAGTACCAGTTTAAAAATGGATACATAGGGTGTTCAACTTTTTTTTTTTTTTATGGAAGGACCAGCTTGAAAATGGATACAAAGGGTGTTTTGCTCAAAAAACATACGGTAAAAATACGGATGGAATTTTAAAAACCAAAGTTAGTTTGCTGAAAGTTTAACTTTGTAGATTCTTAATCCAATTTGTTTTAAGAAAACATTTTTTTCCCTGGGTTGGGAACTGGTAGAAAGATTTTTTTTACTTACATAAATAGTCATGAATATTTTAGTTCAAGAGGATCTTCAAGAGCCAAATTATACTGGTAAAAAAGGGTAATATAATCACAGTTAATAGTACCAGCCCAGCTTTAAATTTTCCCTATCAAATACATTCGATATCCTGTCATAAAGTTCTCTGCACGGAGAAATTTGTTTGAGGAAAATAAATTGAAAACCAAATTCAGTTCAGTTCATTAATTTTTTTTTTTTTCGGACATTATGTATTACTGGATTTTCTATATTATGAGGAAAATGGTAAGAAAATAGATTCGTAGTTTGGCAATGTAGCAGCTACCAATTGTCGCAATGCCTTCATCACTCATCAGTTGGCTATTGTTGACACACAAAAAGTGTAGCCCAAATTTAAACGGCCCAAGGAATGAAGTCCAATCCGAAAGTCCAGAACAAATGCCCTAATTGGATCATTGATAAATGCAAAAGAGACCTTATAACAAAGTAATGTCATTACCCAATCTGATAAGTCACCCAAAATCTGAGCGAATAAAATGCTCTGCGATCGCCCAAGATCAATGAGTCAATTCTCGCCCAAGCTTTTGAATCGCCCAGAACCTTAGCAAACATAAGACATTATAGTCATCCAAAAACAACAGTTATTGAAGCAGTTATTGAGTAATCCAATCACGCCCCACGATCCAAAAATCTCAGTTGTGGGGGTTGGAAAACAAGAATCGTGGTGACAGTTAGAGATGACAGTTTTATGACAAATCAACCATCATGAAGAAAGTGGGTAGTTACAGAACGCCGAGCAGTTATTAAGTGGTTCTCCACGAAGAAACTATCAAAAGAGTATAAAAGGAAGAGAAGACATAGAAGAAATGCCCCGAATCAAACACTCTCAATAGAGAATATGTAATTTTAATTTCTTAGTTTAACTTTAAAATCATTCTTTCAGTACTCGTGTGCTTGAGCACCTTGGAGGCATTCTGGTTCATTTTCGAATTATAAATCTCTGCCAAAGAAGACACCCCTTTTTGGGACTTTGTCTCAAGAGGTCTGTTCATTACACAATCGTCTGAACATTTTTAATTGTTAGTGACTATCCGCGCGAAATAGCTATGCTAAACAAAATCCAACCACACCCCATACCATGATACAGACATCAACATTCACAAACTTGGTAGTTCACAAGTTTAAATGTGAAATCAACCACAAGAAGAAAGAGCAGCATTTGTGGATCTATGTATAGTGTGGAGATTCATAATGTTTTTTGTTCAATTTTTAATTGACATGTCGGTTTTGTAAATAAAACCAAATCTAAGTAAACCAACACAAATATGTTGTTATCTTTTCTACACGAGCATCAAACTAGAGGAATCCAAATAGGTGTCCCAAATTATACAGGTTAGAATTAGAGGAATCCAAAGTTAAACCGTTAGAATTAGACATCGAATAAGAATTTCATAAAATCTGATGTTATCTTTTCGAGGACAAACAGCATCCAAATAGAGGCCTCGAATTAGAGGAATCCACAAATTATTGCTAATCAGAATGATTCTATAATGAATGAAGAATTGAGAAAAATACAATCTTGAAATAATATACGAGATGAGAGACAAATTAAGGGACACATACCAATTACTTGTAATACTTCATTTGTCCATGAGAAGTTCGGTTCATACAAAACCGTTGAATATTTGAGCTTGCTGTTTAATGATATATATTTTTCGGAAGGATCGGCAAATACTTTTTATTGTCGTCATCAACAATATTATGAACTTGAAATAAATTTGAGGTATCTAAGCTGGCTTTACTGGAAGCATTCTTAGTTCAACATTGATGTTCCATCGTCTTGTAATTTCATCTCGGGTAATGTAATGTTTCAATCATGCTTCCCTTGAGAGCTTGAAATTTGTCTTGATATTGAAAGAGCTACAATTATTTTATTATTATTTTCTTAATTTTCATTCATTCTCTGGTGCCAAAGTTATTGTGTTTGCTAAGTAATATATATCTCACGATGAAGTCCAATAATGATACTTTGATAGAGGTAAATTGGACATTACTGATATTCATGGAATCGTCACTATTGATATGTTTGGTGCATCGAATTAGGTCCTATAAAGAATTTAGTATAAAATTTTAATGGATGGTACTAGGTAGATTATATTATAGTGGATTAAGGTGGATAGTGCTCTTTGATTTTTCATTCCTGGTAGTCATTCTCACTGTGAACCGTATAATATAATACGGAGGTTGGAGGAGGGTTTAGGTCGAATAAGAGATAGCAAGGGGTATTATTTTAAATGAAAATTCAAAGACTATTATCCATCTCCCATCATAATACCATCTACCTAGTAATATTTATTATATTTTTATTTGGTCTAATTCAATACACCAAATGTGAGCTCATAGTTTACGTGGTAAAGGCCTCGTTGATTTATTGTCTAATGCATTATTGATGAATAGAATTACTCGAGCAGCCTCCATGTGCAATCAAGAGCAGCCCTCGTGCTAAAGAACAGCAAATCTTGTTTAAATTAATAGGATAAACTCAACAATTCGTTTGAACG
This sequence comes from Fraxinus quadrangulata, assembly GCA_903798255.1. Lineage (NCBI taxonomy): Eukaryota > Viridiplantae > Streptophyta > Magnoliopsida > Lamiales > Oleaceae > Fraxinus > Fraxinus quadrangulata. The sequence goes on from CAIGRB010064724.1 coordinate 55,060, forward strand.
TTCGAGAGTTTGAAATTTGATCCTTAAGAAGTGTTTACCTTGCATCATGAATGTTAACATATTTGTGGCCTTCGTCTATTAAAATAAAGATCAATTTTCATGACCATGGTACGTTAAATTATAAGAATTTACTCCACAAGCTTAGCTTCTCCGAAGTTTAATGGATGATTCTAATTCTTTTAGAACCTAGACCCGAACCATCCGATATCCACCCTACCAACTTGTTTATTTTATTTATGCTCAAAATCCCAACCTCATATCCACTTACCCAAAATCGAGCATTCCCAAGTTAAAATTAGGGTTCAAAACCCTAATCGTATTCTGAAAATCAAGATTCGAAAAGTTTTTAGTAGCTAATGTGCATGTAGCTAGTGGCTCGTAAGCCTAAAGCGTTAATTTGATCAACAGAGGTATATATATTCAGGTACAGATTGAAAATGAAATTCTAAGTTATTTTGGATACCAAATTTGAAAGAGAAATAAAGTTAAGTTTCGTTTGAGCATTTAACCTTTCTATTATTTTAAAGGCGTATCTAACTTTTTTTATGTAGTGCCTTGCGTACAGTATGCAGCAAAAAGGAGAAGAAAAGAATATTACATTTTCTTCCAATCAAGAAAACTCAACCATATTATAAAACATCACACTAATACCTAATAATATTCACCGATTACACAATCTCTACCCTTTTCTTCAACATAAGCTTCTTGTCGATGGTATTAAGTTGTGAAATTTAATTATTGTCGATGTACGGAGTCTATACGTGATCAATTTTCGCATTGAGGTCGTTGTGGGTTTAGATAGTATAGTGACGAAAGAAAACGTAATCTCACATGAAAATAAATCACTATAAATATTGTGTGTCATTATTTCTTTCAAAAAATTAATTTGATCTCCATGGAATAGAACTCAACATATCGCACAAGACTATGTTAGAGTTTTTAATCATAATTTCTATAGAAGATTCATATTTCTTACTCCAATGCCATCGCTAGCTTTTGCTTCCCCAAACACACTCAAAGTTCGAACTTTTTGCAAAGGGGGACCTTTTTCACAGACATTGAGAATATTTCGTTTGGAGACCTACAATCTATTGTAAAATTAAGTGTTGACGAGTTACAATTTCTTCAATCGTAATGAAAAGGTAAAGAGCAGCTAAATGAAAACTATTGATTAAGAATCGAGTCAATAATCAAAAATTAATTGGGAAGTAAGGGGCAGTACCGATTTTGATGACTGTGAATTTGATATTACTTCACTAGTACTCAGACTGTTGATCCAAGATGCGCATTCACGGTGATTCTCAATTTATCCCTCCACGAAAAAGCTTATGAATGTCAAAGCTATAAAATCCTTAATTTACATAAGAAAAACAGACACTGATACGTCAAAGCAGAACACAACATGTGCTTTGTCGAGCTTATCTTAAGATGTTTGCCTTGCATGAATGTGATTTGCGGCCTTCGTCTATTAAAATAACGATCAATTTTCATGACTATGGTATGTTAAATTATAAGTATTTACTCCATGGAGCTATGCTTCTCAAAATCCCAACCTCATATCCACCTACCCAAAATCAGGCCATTCCCAAATTAAAATTAGGGTTCAAACCCTAAACCTATTCAGAGTTGTCATAACATGTTTTGAAAATCAAGATTCGAAAAGTTTGAGTAGCTAGCTAATGTGCGTGTAGTGGCTCATAACCCTAAAGCGTTAATTTGATCAACTGATGTATATTCAAGTATAGATTGAAAATGAAATTCTAAGTTATTTTGGATACCAAATTTGAATGCGATATAAAGTTAAGTTTCGTTTCATTTGAGCATCTAACCTTTCTATTATTTTAAGGGCGTATCTAACCTTTTTATGTAGTGGCCTGTGTGCTGTACATTGTAGAATGCAGCAGAAAAGAGAAGAAAAGAATATTACATTTTCTTCAAATGAAGAAAACTGAAAATTGTAGAATATTGAGAAGAAAGGAATATTACATTCTCTTCCAGTCAAGAAAACTCAACCAGATTATAAAACATCACACTAATACCTAATAATATTCATCGATTCTACCCTTTTCTTCAACATAAGCTTCTTGTTCTTGACATTCATCTTATTTCGAGTGAATTAATTTGTAATCAATTAATATTCTTCAAAAAAAGATGGGTTGTTTAGCACCATACATTCTGAGTGCTGCTGCAGGTGTTGGTTTCATCATTGGTTTTGCTTGCTACTGGCATATCAGATCCAAACGTTGTACGGTATGCTGTTTATACTATTTTATGAAGTTTTATGTTTACGCCCCGTTCAAATTTTTTTCATGCACAAATTCTCTAAAAAATTATTATTTCAAAACTTATTTTTTAAAAAAAAAACACATTTTAATGATTGTCAAACGAATATATGTTTGGTACATACATATATACATTGTTCGTCTAAAAGTTCAAGCGTTTGAGAAGGGTTTAAATGGTGAGACTCGAATTAAGACTTTTGCCTTCTTCAATCTTTTAGTTGAAAGTTGCATTTACTTACGTATTTTTCGTCCATGTTTGGTTTTGCTAAAAAAAATCATATTTTTAATAGATTTTTATAAAATTTGATGAAATATGTGATTGAAAAATTGATAAAAATTATTAGTCTTATAAATTGTGTAATTGAAAGAAAATAAATTTTGAAAAATGGAGTCCAAACACAAACTCCATTATCTACTTGAAACATCATTCATGGTTTATAAATATCTCATTCACCATTTTTTAGTTAATTACTTTCAACTTATAAATGGTATTCATTGACCATCATGAACGCATAAGCAGCAGCGTAACAAAATTCCCATTTAGCAAATAAGCAGTGCCATAAACAAAATCATAATTGCATTCGCCAAACGATTAAAAATTGCGAAAAATAGGTTAAAATCGCAGAAATTGAAGGGTGAAATTGAGAATTTTCTCGCCTTAAATCATAAATCAATCACCATGTTCAATTATGGTGTGTTTAATTGTATTTATTTTCCATGAAAAATGTCAGTCTTTCACCCCAATTCAGCTATTTTTTTCATAGAAAATATTTTTCAATTTTTATAAATATACCTAATTTTCCTTATTTTTAAGGAAAATATTTTCTTTAGAGAGAATAGGATTTTATTTTTCTCAAAACAAGGAAAATATTTTATTTTTAAGATATATTTTTCATATCTATCGAACACACTTCTAGAATTAATTATCTAATTTTTGGACTCTTTTCATCTGAAATTGCTGAAGAATGTGTGATAATTTGAAAATAATAAAAATTATATTTTTAGTGGATTTTAATAAAGTTGACGTTAATAAAAGTTGTAAATTTTATAAAATGTATAGTTAAAATTAATTGAGGTCTGTGAGTTAAATTTTTATTTACTTTTTTAAAATTTTGAAAAATAATTTTCATGATTTTGCAATGAAACTCCTGTTTGAGCTACATTAAAATTTTCATTCTCTTTCTTTTACTCATTTTCAACCACACATTTTCAATAAAATAATATTTTTTATTACATTAATAACTTTTTTTTCTTTTTTAACCACACATTCTCCATCAATTTACTATTCCAAAATGCATTATTCTAAAATAACGTAGCTCAAACACAATCGAAGTAATTTTTGTGTAGTTATGTCTTTTCCCATTTTAATAATTATATAAATAAGTTTTAACGCTCAAGATTGCCCCCATCAAAATCAGAGCGAGTCAGGCTTCTTCCCAGTGATGTGATATTAGCCGTTGCATGTGTACTCAAGCAGATTTGATGGGCAAGATTTCCTCATCAAATCATAAGATGCATGGTCGCCTAGGTAGCATTATTCAAGACTTCGCTTAAATATAGGCAGAAAAGAACTTCTATTTCCTGACTGTTTCGGTTGGAGTTCCCTATTCACTATTCAATCTTTCAATTTCTCTATCTAAAAAGAAAATTGTGAATGTATGTCATTGCGAACGGGATCAAGTACTTCAAGTTGAACACCGGAGCGAAAATTCCCTCAGTCGGCCTTGGCACGTGGCAGTCCCAGCCTGGTGTCGTCGGTCAAGCTGTTGAAAACGCCATCAAGGTCGCCTATAGCCACTCTCTCTACATATATATGTACTCTATGTGCGTGCTTGTGTTATAACTTTAATCTTCAGTGGAACTTAATTCAACTTTTGTATGTTTTTTGTTTAGTTGGACTTGTATGTGGAAATATATTTTTTATTTTTATTTTTTTGTGATCTTTTGCATATCAAAATATGGGTGTTATTATTTTGTGATCCTGAGGTATATTGAGATTAGAGTTGTGTGGATTTAGAAATTTTGAGTTTAGAATTTTGAAAATGTTCTGGGGTTTGTTTTAATTGGACACAAAAAAAAAGGGATTGGAGTTGTTTGTCCAAAATTTGTTATAATATATTGGCCGGAAAACTTCTTACAATGCTAATTACTGGTCCACTGCTAGAGCCTAGGAGTGGACTATACTTATTGTCTGAAGGATCGTCCATACGTCTAATATTTTTTGCAGCGTTTATACTTTTGGTTATTAAATTTTTCTCTGCCCTTGGCTGACCATTGCTGCTAGTGCTAGCCAATGCATTAACACAGAGGAACAGCAATGCTGACTATGGTTAAATTGTTATAGCATTTTCTTGTGATTATTGAATTATTCTGAGAATGAATCATGAAGCATGATTCATATTAACGTGTTTGGAATTGGTCTGCTTAAGTTTGATTGCATTTGCAGTTAGTACAGAAATTTTTTTCAAGAATACATGAGCAGATGAAATTTAATTGAAAAACATGGAAATGATGTTGTTTGCACATTCTTAGATTTTCTAGTTTGGAAGTGTGTATAATTGTTTACTGTAGTTGTATAACAACTTACAGTCGATCAATCCCTGCTACTTTTATGCAGGTTGGATACCGCCATATCGACTGTGCTCGATCCTATAAAAATGAAAAGGAGGTATTTTTTCATTCAAACGCAGTTATGGAGGCACAAAATACCTTTTACTCTATGTAGAGATACATTATTAAGCTGTGTGTTTGTTTTTATGGATTTCTCTTCTCTTGAAATGATAATTGTAATTCAATTTGAGGGTAGTGATTTAGTTACTTCACTGGCAGAATGATGTGGAAAGATCTCTAATAGCATAAAGTTTTCACTCAACAGTGCTATGGAGATAATGAGGCTTTTGTCCCATTTCGTTTTAAGGGGCAATGCGACATTTGGGATCAAAATGGGACTCCACTTTCACATGTACTGTGGCTATATGCATATGTAGGTGAGACTCATCTTCTGTTCCTTCTTTGCAGATAGGTTCAGTTTTAAAGAAGCTGGTGGATGATAGAGTTGTGAAGAGGGAGGAGTTATTTATTACCTCGAAACTCTGGTAATCAAATTGTGTTCACAAATATACTCAAGAAATGATCTGATTCTAATTTCATTTGGGAGAATGCAAAACCCCTGTGTAATTGTTAAACTTTTGAATATGATTATTTGCTATGTAAAGCTGATTGATGAAACTTGTCAGTGTGAGCTACTTCAATCATTGAAGTGTGAAACTATAACATCTTCCATTATATGGGCCAGGAACTAGTTTTCCACTATTATGGACGTGCTTAATGCAGTGGTACTATCACTTCTGCAATTCGTATGCTATGTAGTTCCATATAATCTCTATGCACTTGCTGCTTCACTGTCTTTTTTGGTTTGATATTAGTTAGTCTTGAGGTGCTTGAACATTATAGTTCATATATTTATTGCTTCATCTTACTCCTCTTTCACATCTGATCTTTACTGATTGACTTTTTAAGCATTCAAGCTCGAACTGACCTCTTAACTTTTGCAGGTGTGCCGATCATGCACCAGAAGATGTACCCGTGGCATTAGATCACACATTGAAAGATTTGCAACTTGACTATCTTGATTTGTATCTTGTACGTAATATTTTGTGATATTAACCTTTTATTAAGTTTTGACTGTTTAAGAGCTGATGCAAGATGACGTTATAAGAAGACAGTATACATTAATGAAATAACTGAATCAAGTGAATTCTTAGATTTACAATACACAGAATCAGCTTGATCCATCGAGGTGACCTTAGTGCCATTGCCAAATTTTAAAAACATTAAAGCTGCTTTAACTATTGCTCTGCTTTCCTGGATTTGAAAGTTAAAATGTTGTTGTAATAAGTGGTGCGTAATTAGCTCTTTCTGTTTTTTTTTTTTTCTTTGAGAGGGATATTTTGTATCTTTAATGTTGAAAAATTATATCATGGGCTAATGAATGGACCTCTCTAATTGTGAAGATCCATTGGCCTGCCCGATTGAAGAAGGGGGCTGTTGGCATAAATCCAGAAGACTTTGTTCCGGTGGATATACCTACCACATGGAAGGCTATGGAAGCACTCTATGAATCTGGTAAGGTCCGAGCTATTGGAATTTGCAATATCTCCACCAAAAAGCTGGGTGATCTATTGGCAGTAGCTCGCATTCCTCCGGCTGTTGTCCAAGTTGAGTGCCATCCGATTTGGCAGCAGACCAAACTACATGAATTCTGTAAATCAAAGGGAGTTCACCTCACTGTGAGTTGGCAAAACTCGGTTACTTGATAATTCACATTGCTCGTTTGGTTCTTGTCTTTAAGAATGATGACACTTCTCATCCTTTATGGTTGTGGGGGTGATTATATTTCTTTTTGATAATCATAATTGCTTGGTTCACTATTGAAGTTTAAATCTTAGTATGGTTTTATTGTGTACTTATTACATTTTAGTTAACCTGTTAATTTTCTTAAAAGGGATATTCACCACTTGGTTCGCCTGGAACGGCGTTGTACAAGAGAGAAGTCCTCAAGCATCCCGTTATAGTTACTACAGCTGTAAAATTGGGTAGAACTCCCGCTCAGGTTGCTCTTCGATGGGGTTTGCAGATGGGCCATAGTGTAATTCCCAAGAGCACAAATAAATCAAGGATCAAAGAGAACTTTGATGTTTTCAATTGGTCTATACCTGATGACTTGTTTGCCAAGTTCTCCGAAATTGAGCAGGCAAGTTATTTTCATTAAATCCCTTCGAGATTTATGGTTATATTTCTTCTAACCGGCAGTTATGAGTAATGCAACAATTTATTTTGCAAATACAGCTGAGAAGAGTTAGATATTGAACAGAGAGTCATAAGATATGTTTTTTCTACTTGCAGGAAAGACAGATTACTGGTAACTTTTTTGTCCATGAGACGAACGGCTCATACAGAACCGTTGAAGATATATGGGATGGTGAGCTTTGAGCTTGCTGTTTTCTGAACGGATTGACCATCTATATACAATATTATGAACTCGAAATAAATTTGTCGGTATCTGAGTTGGCTTCATTGCAAGCTTGGATGTTCTGACGTCTTACAATTTCTACTTATCGTGTGTTATTTCATATGGGATATACTATGTTTGTAAGTCGTGCTTCCTTCTGAAGTATGAAGTTTGTCTTGATGTTGAAGGAGTATTTCGTGAGTTTTCATTCGATCTGTGGCGCGGCGCCAAAGTTACGTGATGGATTGATTCATTGTTTAATGGATTATTGATGAATAACATTTCTCGTGCTAAAAAAAACTCAAATCTTTTTTATCCTATAGAAATTAAAATTTAGATTTTATTACAAGTCACAGTCAGTAATTAATTTTAATCGTATATTTTATGTACTTCACATTTCATCCATTTTTACTAAAATTTATTAAAATTTGATTTTAATCCTTAGCCAACGAGAAAACAAAGAAATAAAGAAGATACGTTAATAGGATAAACTCAACAATTTGTTTGGCTGTCATTGATCCTTAACACGTGTTTGCCTTTCATGGGTGTCAACAGATCCGTGACAGTTTTCTTTTAAAATACAACTATTAATTTGAAAACGACGAAATTAATTAATTAAGAAATATAAAGTATACATTTATTTTAATGAAGACTTGTGAAATTATAAGGATGCACGTGTACACACCTTAACAAACCAATATGTGATAATGGCGGTGGAGTGAGCATGTGGACGGATTTTGGTATGTGTGCCCTTCGATATACAATCCTCATGATAGGGATTCACAATTGGAGGGTGTGTACAAAAAAAGAAAAAAAGGAAGCAAAACCCGTGATAATATTCGCTGCAATAATGGTGTCCAAGCTTCAATTGGAGGATGACACCTGTTAAGTTAAGATTTGAGCAATCTGGCCGTGATGGAGTAGATTGGGACACAATTAATATAATATAAGCTCACATTTGGACCTCATTCTTTCTCTGTTTTTTATTCATTTTTCTACGATATTCATTTTTAACCACATATTTTTCAAATAGAATAATATTATACACAAATCTAAAATTTTTCATCACTTTTTCACCATACATTCTCCCATTAATCACTATTCAAAAACTAATTCTTCCTAAAAAAGAGAGCCAAACACTCAAAAGAGGAGAAAATTACATTGTATGTCATTTTTTCACCATGTAATTACCAAAATGTCACTTTTTTAAAGTAGTTGCAAGATTGTCAATTTTGGACTCTTTACATTGTAGATAAATTAAATACCTTGCATTCCTTCAATAAATGAGATTTAACTATATTAGACATTTGTACACAAAATGTGTAAGTTGTCATAAATTTTTGGAGATTTAAAAAAAAAAAAAAAAAAAAAACTTAAAACCCTAAACTCACTCCTCTGCCCAACAAATTTTCATCAGCTCTATGATTCCCTCCCCTTAAAATATTTTCTATTTCAAATTTTTTTGTTTCTCCGTACAATTACTCACTCCATTGCCCAACAAATTTTCATCAATTCTATGGTTCCTTCCCCTAAAAAAAAAAAATCCCATCTCAAAATTCTCTGTTTCTCCATACAATTCGAAATTTTCAATTTTGAGGTTTTTAGTTTTGTAGATATGGCAGTTGAAGAACACCAGACTAATGATCCACTCTCTTCAAAATCATAATCAGATGCTCCACTTGACAGCTCCTTTTTGTAAAGAACAATTACATTAAGCCGGACCCAGATGCTCCATCGCGTCGTAACCGTCCACAGAAGCCCAAGACACCTCTTCCATTCGGCATCGTTTTACCTTCTCATCACCCCTTGGACGCCCACCCAAATACAATTAATTGATAATTCTAAGTAGAATAAATTTTAGGCAATTCAATTCCTTACATCTATTTTCTTTTCACCCAGATTTCATTTTTAAATCAAACAGACTTTAATAATACATTTTAAATAATAGATTGATTGAGAATGTGTGATTAATATAAGAAATTTTTTGAATTTGTATATAATAATATTTTATTGAAAAATATGTGATTAAAAATGGGAGAGAAAAAAATATATTTAAAAAAATATATCAAACAAGGTTTAATACGCTTGGCCGCCAAGGCACGTGTGGCCCTGGCTATCCAGGGGCCATGTGGCGCCCCAGGCCATATAGTCAGAAATAATTTTCTTTGGTGCTGTCAATGCAGCACTTTCCTTTTATCTTTTTTTTTTTTTTAATTCTGCTTCACAAGCAGGATGGCCAGAACAGAGTTTTTTTTTTCAATATTTTGCTCATGTTTGATCTACATTAACATTTTTATTTTTATTTTTATTTTTATTTTTTATTCATTTTTAATCATATATAAATTTTTTTTTTAATCATATATTTTCTATCAATTTAATATTTCAAAATATATTTTATCAAAATAACTTGATTTCATTCTTGCCAATTCTGTACAAACAGAATTATTCTTTTTTTGGTGGTTTCTGACAAAAATGAATAAAAATTTGCCAAGTTGCGTAACTCTAGCAGATGTCTATATCTTTATCGCCTCGGGTAAGATTGTCCCATCAAAATCAGATGCGTGTCAGGCTTCTTTCCAACGATATTAGCCGTTGATTGTGTACTCAAGCGAGATTGACGGTCAAGATTTCCACATCAAATCATAAGATATACACGCGGTAAAGTCTCCGCTTATGGCCCTATTCATCTACTGTTAATCTAAAATATTATTTACCATAATAAAATTCTCCACTATACGTTCATCCAATAAAATATTATATACACAAATCAATAAAATTACTTTAAATTTTAATCACACATTCTCTAAAAAAATATTATTCATTACTTCATTTTCAACACAATAATGAACGACAAACAAGTCCTAAATATAAGCAGAAAGCAACTTTGATTTCCTCACTGCTTCGGTTGTAGTGCTGTGTCCACTATTCAACTTATCTAGTCTAGGTCTAGAAAGAAAATTGTGAATCTAGGTCATGGCGAACGAGATTAAGTACTTCGAGTTGAACACCGGAGCGAAAATTCCCTCAGTCGGCCTTGGCACGTGGCAGTCCCCGCCTGGTGTCGTCGGTCAAGCTGTTGAAATCGCCATCAAGGTCGCCTATCGCCACTCTCTCTACATACATATGTACTCTATGTGCGTGCTTGTGTTAATCTTCAGTGAAACTTAATTCAACTTTTGTATGTTTTTTGTTTAGTTGAACTTTTGTATAATTTTTTTTTTTTAACTGAACTTGTATGTGGAAATGTATATTTTATATTTAATTTTTTGTGATCAACTCTACACTGAAATTTCGGTGTAATTGTTTTGTGATTCTGAGGTATATTAAGATTATTTAGGTGTAGAGTTGTTTGGGTTCAGAAATTTTGAGTTTAAATTTAGAAAATGTTCTGGGGTTTGGTCCCACTCCAATTTCAGGTATTTGATTGAAAAATATATATATAGGACACAAAAATGGATTTGGACATGATGTTTGTCCAATATTTGTAATAATATATTGGCCGGTAAATCTGCTAGAGCCTAGGAGTGGACTACATGCCTTATATCCGAAGGATCGTCCATATGTCAAATATTTGTTGCAGCGTTTGTACTTCTGATTCTGCTGTTAATTTGTACTTCTATGTTAGTGCTAGCCAATGCATTAACACAGAGCAACGGCAATGCCGACTATGGTCAGATTGTTATAGCATTTTCTGGTGATTATTGAATTATTTTGAGAATGAAGCATGATTCATACGAGGGTTGTAAGCTTAACGCGTTTGGATTTGGTCTGCTCAAGTTTGATGTCATTTGTGGTTAGCTCAGAATATTTTTTTTCAAGAATACATGAGCAGATGAAATTTGATGGAAACGTGTGGAAAAAATGTTGTGTGCCCATTTGTAGATTTTCTAGTTTGGAAATGTGAATAATTGTTTTCTGTAATTGTATAACAACTTATAGTCGATCAATCCCTGCTGCTTTTATGCAGGTTGGATACCGCCATATCGACTGTGCTCGATCCTATAGAAATGAAAAGGAGGTATTTTTTCATTCCGTCGCTGTTATGGAGGCACAAGATACCTTTTACTCTATGTAAAGATACATTATTAAACTGTGTGTGTGTTTTTATGGATTTCTCAAAATGCAATTCAATTTGAGGGTAGTGATTTAGTTGCTTCACTGGCAGACTGATGTGGAAAGTTCTCTAATAGCTTAAAATTTTCACACAACAGTGCCATTGGGATAATGAGGCTTTTGTCCTGTTTTGTATCAAGGGACAATGGGACATTTGGGGTCAAAATGGGAAACCACATTCACATGTACTATGACTCATCTTCTGTTCCTTCTTTGCAGATAGGTTTAGTTTTAAAGAAGCTGTTGGATGATGGAGTTGTGAAGAGGGAGGATTTATTTATTACCTCCAAGCTCTGGTAATCGAATTATGTTCACAAATATATTCAAGAAGTGTGATCTGGTTCTAACTTCAGTTGGGAAAATGCAGAACGCCAATTTGATTGTTAAATTTTTGAATATGATTATTTGCTACGTAAAGCTGATTGATAAAACTTGTCAAGCGACTTCAACTTGAAGTGTGAAATCCATTGTATGTGGCAGGAACTAGTTTTCCACTATAATGGATGTGCGTAATGCAGTGGTACTATCACTTCTGTAATTTGTATGCTATATAGTTACAAATATTCTCTATGCACTTTCTGCTTCACTTTCTGTTTGGGTTGGGTTTGATATTAGTTAGTCTTGAGGTGCTTGAACATTATATTTCATATATATTGATTGCATCATCTTACTCTTCTCTTTCACATCTGGTCTTCACTGATTGACTTTTTAAGCATTCAAGCTAGAACTGACCTCTTAACTTTTGCAGGTGTGCCGATCATGCACCAGAAGATGTACCCGTGGCATTGGATCAAACATTGGAAGATTTGCAACTTGACTATCTTGATTTGTATCTTGTACGTAATTTTTTTGTTATTAACATTTTATAAAGTTTTTGACTGTTTTAAGAGTTAATGCAAGATGACGTTATAAGAAGACTGCATTAATGGAAATAATAACGCAGAATCAGCTTATTCCATAGAGGTGACCACAATGCCACTGCCAATTTTTCACAAACATTTTAATCTGCTTTAACTATTTGTCTGCTTTCCTGGCTTTCAAAGTTGAAATATTTTGTAATAGGTGGTGCGTAATTAGCTCTTTCTGTTTTTTTTCTTTGAGAGGGATATTTTGTATCTTTAATGTTGAAAAATTATATCATGGGCTAATGAATGGACCTCTCTAATTGTGAAGATCCATTGGCCTGCCCGATTGAGGAAGGGAGCTGTTGGCATGAATCCAGAAGACTTTGTTCCGGTGGATATACCTACCACATGGAAGGCTATGGAAGCACTCTATGATTCTGGTAAGGTCCGAGCTATTGGAATTTGCAATATCTCCACCAAAAAGCTGGGTGATCTATTGGCAGTAGCTCGCATTCCTCCGGCTGTTGTCCAAGTTGAGTGCCATCCGATTTGGCAGCAGACCAAACTACGAGAATTCTGTAAATCAAAGGGAGTTCACCTCACTGTGAGTTGGCAAAACTTGGTTACTTGATAATTCGCATTGCTCGTTTGGTTCTTGTCTTTAAGAATGATGACGCTTCTCTTCCTTTGTGGTTGTGGGGGTGATTATATTTCATTTTGATAATCATAAATGCTGGATATCCACTTTACCATTGTTGTTTAAATCTTAGAATGGTCTTACAGTTGATTTGTTGCATTTTACTAACCTGTTAATTTTCTTAAAAGGGATATTCACCACTTGGTTCACCTGGAACGGCGTTGTACAAGAGAAATGTCCTCGAGCATACTGTTATAGTTGCTACAGCAGAAAAATTGGGTAAAACTCCCGCTCAGGTTGCTCTTCGATGGGGTTTGCAGATGGGTCATAGTGTACTTCCCAAGAGCACAAATGAATCAAGGATCAAAGAAAACTTTGATGTTTTTGATTGGTCTATACCTGAAGACTTGTTTGCCAAGTTCTCCGAAATTGAGCAGGCAAGTTATTTTCATTTCCATTAAATTCCTTTGAGATTGTATGGGTATATTTCTTCTAACAGGCATGACTGATGCAACAATTTATTTTGCAAATGCACCTGAGAAGAGTTAGATATTAGATAAAGACACTACTCCCTAGCAATTTTTTATTTCGTACCCATCATGTGAATCCCTTACATTTTTGTCATTAAATATTAGTACAACTAATAAATCTAACTTACGAGACATTGGCAATATTAAGACTGGATTGGACACTACAATAGATAAAAAATTTGCCCAGATGCTACACATTTAGACCTTTCTTTACACAGCGAACAAAGTTTCATTTTGAGAAGAAAGGCATTTTCTTTCTACAGCTCATAAGAAATGTTTTTTTAATTTTAACTTGGCAGGAAAGACAAATTACAGGTAACTTCTTTGTCCATGAGAAATTCGGCTCATACAGAACCGTTGATGATATATGGGATGGTGAGCTTTGATCTTGCTGTTGAATGATGAAAATTTCGGAAGGATTGTCAATTACATCTTATTGTCGTCATCTATCTACTATATTTGGAACAAGAAATAAATTTGGGCTGAACTAGCTTTATTGCAAGCCTCGATGTTCTGACATCCAATGATTTCTACTTGTCTGTAATTTCATATCGGGAATGCTATGTTTGTTAGTTGTGCTGCCTTAAAAAAGTCTGAAGTTTGTCTTCTTGTTGAAGGGGCTTAAAACTATTTTGTGAATTTTGATTCGTTTTATGGTGTCAAAATTATGATCTTGTGCGCTTTAGATATACCTGTCCATGAAGTACAATCATTGGTATTTTGGTTACGGTAGACTGGATAATATTTATTAGACGGCTTCATAAAGTTTTAGCAGATTCTTATAGAAGTTATTGAAATGTATTGTTGAAATGTCTATAAAAGTTGTGGATTACTATAGTGTGTAAATAACGGTAATTATTGACTGGCTTCGACTTTTTAGCAATCTTTCAAGCTTTTCCAAACAAAATGAATAATAAGGTGAAATTTGTGATGCAAGTGCGTAAAAACTTGAGAACACAACTATATAAGATCGTCGAATTACTAAATTGCCGGCCAAAGATTAATTTTGACGGTTTTGATTTTATTCAATATCATGAAACGACGAAGTCATTGCAGGGTATAAATACCAATTGAAATTTTACGACAATTAAATGCCAATTATTACCTCACGATAGAATTAAAATAAAATAAAATAAAGAAAGAAATAAAATAATAACTAGGATGAAGAGAAGATATCACAAGCATTTGAAGGCTGGACTGAACCGGTTACAAGTGAAGAAGACGCGATGAAACTATTAGAGATCCTGTTGGACAGCTCGCAGCATCCCGGCGCGTTGAATGCCGAGTGAGACGTTAGCTGAGCTTCTGCCATCACACTGTGCAGTGGATATTCCGTGTTCAAGTCTCGAAATTTTCATTGAAACTGTTGATCCTTGGCACTTGAAGACAAGCCACTCAAGATGTAATTGTTATGTCGACCAATATTGGGTAGGTTTGTGGAGGAACATAGCTAGAAAATAGAGCATGACTAAGCTACTTATTCCATTTGTACATTTTGACTGACATTTCATGAATCATGATGTGTAAAAATCGACACCATTGATTGTTTTAAATGTTCAAATCAATGACAAAATCATGTATCATACTATGAGATATAAACAAAATTGTCAACCAAAATGTAAGTATAGCAAAATAAAATATTAGAATTAAGAATGTTCATTCACCTTAATTTTTCAGTATAAATTAAACATGAAAACATAATTAGAAATAGCAAATTAGGCTACAAAAAGGCCATATATATAGCTCTCCTACTTTTAGACGAAACATTGACCCTTGTCGAAACCTAAATTTACTATAGAAATTTTCTGAAATTTTTGATTATTCTTCCCTTTTTCGACTGGAAAAAGGGTGCGTTTGAATCTAATTTTTGAGGAGAATATAAATTTTGGAATAGTGATTGATGAGAGAATGTGTGGTGAAAAAGTGATGAATTTTTTTTAATTTGTGTGTAATATTATTTTATTTGAAAAATATGTGGTTGAAATAAATAATGAGAATGAGAAATTAATCGGTGTCAAACGGGAGCTTAATTCTTTGACCATTAGCTAATAGACTTGGAAATCAACAAGAAAATTGCTAAAAAAAACTACACTAACCGATAATAGTAATTATACCAGAAAAGTCAAAACTACATTAAAGATTCACTTATAAGCAGAAATTTTTTTTTCGATGTCCTCATTATTCACTATTCAACCTTTCAATTCCATGTCTAAAAACAAGTTGTGAATCTAGAAAATGGCAAAGGAGATTCTGCGTTTCGTGTTGAACACCGGAGCAAAAATCCCCTCAGTCGGCCTTGGCACGTGGCAGGCGGACCCTGGTGTCGTTGGTCGAGCTGTTGAAAACGCCATCAAGGTCGCCGATCACCACTCTTTCTACATACATATGTACATCATATATGCGTATGAGTATCTTCGTGTGTTTTTAACATTTATCTTCAGTGGAACTTAATTGAACTTGTATGTTTTTTTAATTTAACTTGTATGTGGAAATGTATTTTTTATTTTTATTTGTTTATGAACTTTTGCATATCGAAATGTCCTTCATTATATTATAATTCTGAATGTATAATGAGATTATTTAGGACATTTAGAGTTGTGTGGATTTAGTTTAAGTTTAAATTTAGAAAATGTTTTCGAGTTTGGTTCCACTCCAATTTCAGTGATTTGTTTGAAAAAAAAAAATGAGGACACAAAAATGGAATTGGAGGATGTTGGTCCAAAATTTATGATGATATATTGGCCTGTATACTTCTTACGGAGCTAATTACTGGTCCATTGCTAGAGCCTAGAAGTGGACTACATGCTTTATATCTGAAGGATTGTTGCATAAGTCCGTATGTTAAATATTTGTTGCTGCGTTTATACTTTTGGTTATGTTATCAATTTCGGTCTGTGGCTGACCATTGCTGCTAGCCATCGCTTTAACTCAGAGCAACAGCAATGCTGACCGTGGTGAGTTTCTTATAGCATTTTCTGGTGATTATTGAATTATGTTGAGAATGAATAATGAAGCAGGAAAATATGAGAGTTGAAAGTCTAGCGTGTGTGGATTTGGTCCGCTTAAGTTTGATATCACTTGCGGTTAGCGCAGATATTTTTTTATCTCATACATGAGCAGATGAAATTTAATGGAAAAATATTTTCATTTTGTAGTGTGAAAAAATTTCGTGTGCTCATTCTTTTAGATTTTCTAGTTTGGAAATGAGAATAATTGTCTTTCTATATTTGTGGATCAATCCCTGCTACTTTTATGCAGGTTGGATACCGCCATATTGACTGTGCTCGATCCTATAGGAATGAAAAGGAGGTATTTAGGCACAAGATCCCTTCTTATTCTATTAAGTAAAGATAATTTAGTAAGCCGTGTGTGTGTTTTTATGGATTTCTCTTCTCTTGAAGTGAGAAATGTATGGGGGTAGTGATTTGGTTACTTCACTGGCAGATTGATGTGGAAAAGATCTCTAATAGCTTAAAGTTTTCACATAACAGTGCCATGGAGAAAATGAGGCTTTTATCCCATTTTGGTTCAAAGGACAATGGGATATTTTTGGCAAAATAGGACTCCACTTTCACATGTACTATCACTATGCCCCTGTTGGTGTAGCTTTAAAAGTTGATAAAAATTTAATTCAAGTCAACAATTAATTTTAATCAAACATTCCATGGGACTCAACTCTTATCAACTTTTCAATCACACATTTTATCAAATTTTATAAAAATTTAACTAAAAAACTTATTTTTAACTGCAACAAATAGGGGCTATATATGTGTATGTGAGACTCATCTTCTGTTCCTTCTTTGCAGATAGGTTCAGTTATAAAGAAGCTGTTTGATGATAGAGTTGTGAAGAGGGAGGATTTATTTTTTACCTCCAAACTCTGGTAATCGAATTATGTTTACAAATATATTCAAGATGTTATGGGGTTCTGAATTCATTTGGGAGAATGCAGAATTCCATTGTGATAGTTAATATCTGAAGATGATTATTTGCTATGTAAAGCAGATTGATGAAACTAGTCAAGGTGAGCTACTTCAATTTTGAAGTGTGAAACAAGAAAATCTTCCATTATATGGAGCAAGAAATAGTTTTCCATTATAATGGATGTGCATTATGCAGTGATACTGTCAGCTTTGTAATTTGTGCATATTTAGATACAAAATACTCTTTATGCACTTGCTGTTTCACTTTCTTTTTGGGTTTGATGCAAGGCTAGTTTTAAGGTGCTTGAACATTGTAGTTCATATACTAATTGCTTCATCTTACTCTTCTCTTTCACATCTGGTCTTTATTGATTGACTTTTTAAGCATTCAAGCTAGAAATTATCTCTTCACTTCTGCAGGTGTGCTGATCATGCACCAGAAGATGTACCCATGGCATTAGATAAAACTTTGGAAGATTTGCAACTTGACTACCTTGATTTGTATCTTGTACGTATATTTTCGTGATGTTAACCTTTTGTTAAATTTTTGACCACTTAAGAGTTAATGCAAGATGACCTTATAAGAAGACAGTATTCATGAATTCTTAGATCTGGAATAACACAGAATCAACTTGATCCATAGACATCTTCTTGGTGGCCTTAATGCCATTATCGAATTTTAAAAACATTAGAGCTGCTTTAAATATTGGTCCAATTTCCTGGCTGTCAAAGCTGAAATCATTTGTAACAGTGATGCGTAATTAGCTCTTTCTGTTCTTTTCTTTTCAGAGGGATATTTGGCATCTTTACTATTGGAAAAATTGTATCATGGGCTAATGAATGGACCTGTTTAATTGTGAAGGTCCATTGGCCTGCCCGGTTGAGGAAGGGAGCTGTTGGCATTAATCCGGAAGACTTTGTTCCAGTTGATATACCTACCACATGGAAGGCCATGGAAGCACTCTATGACTCTGGTAAGGCCAGAGCTATTGGAATTTGCAATGTCTCCACCAAAAAGCTGGGTGACCTATTGGATGTAGCTCGCATTCCTCCGGCTGTCGTCCAAGTTGAGTGCCATCCAGTGTGGCAGCAGACCAAACTACGAGAATTCTGTAAATCAAAGGGAGTTCACCTCTCTGTGAGTTGGCAAAATTCGGTTACTTAATAATTCATGTTGCTATTTTGGTTCATGTCTCTAAGAATGAGGAAACTTCTATTGGTCTTCTCTCTCTCTTTGTGGTGGTGAGGGTAAATTATATTTCAATTTGATAATCATAACTGCTTGGCTCACCATTGAAAGTTTAAATCTGAGAATGGTTTTGCCGTTGATTATTATTGTTGTTGTTGTTGTTGTTATTCTGCATTTTAATTAACCTTTTAATTTTCTTAAAAAGGGATATTCACCACTTGGTTCGCCTGGAACGGCAATGTACAAGATCAATGTCCTCAAGCATCCTGTTATAGTTATTACAGCAGAAAAATTGGGTAAAACTCCCGCTCAGGTTGCTCTTCGATGGGGTTTGCAGATGGGTCATAGTGTACTACCCAAGAGCACAAATGAATCAAGGATCAAAGAGAACTTTGATGTTTTCGATTGGTCTATACCTGATGACTTATTTGCCAAGTTCTCCGAAATTGATCAGGCAAGTTATTTTCATCTTCATTTTCATTAAACCCCTTTGAGATTTTATGGGTATATTTCTAACGGGCAGTTATGAGTAATGCAACAATATATTTTGCACATACTGCTGACTCTGAGAAGAGTTAGATATTAGATAAAGAATGCTTCCTAGCAATTTTTTGATTCTGCTAAGAAGAGTTAGATATTAGATAAAGAGTGTTTCCTAGCAATTTTTTGATTCGTCCCCATCATGTGAATCCCCTACAGTTTTTGTTCTCAAATATTAGTATTACAACCAATAAATCATATTTACAAGACATGTTTGGTAGGCAATATTAGACCGGATTTGACACTACAATAAATAAGATTTTAATTATTTTTCTTCCTTTCCTAACCAGTATAAATCAATTGCCAAACATGCATCAAGTATGCAGCATCACCAACAATTGAGATTCTGATGTTTAAAATTGTCCAGATGCTACACATCTGGACCATTTTTTACACAGCGAACAAAATTTCATTTCGAGAACTCATACTTTTTCTTTCTACATATCTTAAGAAATGTTTTTTTTTTTCTACTTTGCAGGAAAGACAGGTTACAGGTGACTTTTTTGTCCATGAGAAGTTCGGCTCATACAGAACCGTTGAAGATATATGGGATGGTGAACTTTGAGCTTGCTGTTTAGTGATACATTTTCGGGAAGGATTGGAAGATATATCTTATTGTCATCATCTATCCACAATTTTTTATACTCGAAATAAATTTGGCGTATCCAAGCTGGCTTTATTGCAAGCGTTGATTTCTACTTATTGTGTGTAATTTCGTATCAAAAATGCTCTGTTTGTTAGTCATGCTGCCTTCGAAAAGTCTGAAGTTTGTATTGATGTTGGAGTTTAAACTATTTTGTGAATTTTCATTTATTCCATGGTGCGAAGTTATGCTCGTTTGTGCTAAAGATATACCCTTCTGTGATGAACACAACAATTTGAGATCGTTGAGTTTTCAAATTGCCGACCAATGATCATTTTTGAGATATAACTCTTTGATTTTATTCACTGGATCAAGACGGTCACCGTAATTCTTTGATCTTATTAAATTGTTTGACAAAATATTTTGAGATTATAAGTTGGTGGATTTAATGAAATGTGTAGTTAAAAATATATATAAGTTATTGGTCGTTAAAAAATAAGTTTAACGAACTTATCATCTAAAAAAAACTTTATCAAACAGGGCTCAACGACAATCACCGTAACAAAGTAGTCTTTTCACTATTTATTAAATATCAATGGAAATTCTACGAGACTATGCCCCAGTTTAGTTTAGAAAAATTATTTTTTTAGTAGATTTTAATAAAAGTTGATGGAGTGTATAATTAAAAAGTCGCGAATCTTGTAAAATGGGTGTTTAAAATTAATTGTTGACTTTAATTTAAATTTTAATTCAAATTTTCAGCAGAATCAAATTGGAGCTATGCCTCTTAAATACCTATAATTCCCTCACGCTAGAATTAAAACTATAAAGATTTATATAGCAAAAATACATTTGAATATACGTTGAGATAAATCAAATGAATAAAGCAATACAACAAAGAGAAAAAAAAAATTACGTTCAGAAAACATCATAATAGCATGTAGACTAGTACTAAGTCGTAAACAATATCTATTTCTGCCAACTTAATTTCCACTGAAATAATTTAAAGGGAAAAATTCATATTTAAGGTAATTATAATATATAACTTCAAAATTAAGAGAATTATTTTCAAGTTTCAAAAATAGGTCATAATTAAATTTTGTTAATTAAATATATTAAGACCACTATATTATATAATTTATTATTATAGTTACGAACTAATCATAATTACATACGTTACAGTTAATATCAATTTATAAGTCATGACTTATTTCTCAGTCATAATTATCAAATTAATTGATCACGTATTATTTTTCGATTAAAAAAATACAAATTTTGTAGGTCAAAATTTATTTATCGATCACAAATTATCAAATTAATAGGTCACGTATTATTTCTCATCACAATTCACAAATTTTATAGGTCACAACTTATTTACAGCCGCAGGTTATCAAATTAATTGATCGAGTAATATTTCTCGATCACGGAACACAAATTTTATAAATTATAACTATGCTCATGTATCACGGACCGCAACTTCACTTAAACTCCGTGACCCTATCGCAACAGTAGTTTGCTCAAATTTCGGTCGCACATTGTAAATATTAGTCTATTTTGAGTTGTAATTTTCATTCCATGTAATAGTTTATTTTAATTATAAAATAGCTAGAAAATCGAAAAATTTTAGTATGATTTTTCGGCATAAAAACGTTTACTCACAGCAGTTGGGTCTTTGTTACTAAATCTATTATAAGGGGTATTAGTCTTTCAAATAATTTTTCAAGTTTTCTAGTGTTCGTCTCATACACTAGCCAATTGTAATTTCCTGCTTTTATCAATTGTAATTTCTTACTTTCAGTAATCAATGATCAATTTCATTTCAATTGTGTTTCAAACTTTCTATTAGTTGTAATCAAAATCTTCTTTCGTCACGAAACGATCGAGAAAAGACTAATTGGATCGAACACCACGGAAATGGTAGATCTTCCAAAGATGACTTCGAAACAGGGCGTGGATGCGCTTGATGAGACAACTCATAGGTTGTGCTATGCCGTGGATGGCCTCAAGGAGAAGTTCGAGGTGGCAGAAATAAAAATTCGGGAATTACGCATCCAACTTGATGAAAGCTAGAGGGTTAACGTAGCAATGAATGAAGCTGCAGCTATCATACCTTATCTGCAGGATGAGATGGAAGCGTTGAGAACTCAATTACTAGTGCTTTAACGCACGATTGGTAACGGGCAAGCCACCTTACAAGAGCCTATTTAAGATTCAGAATTCTAGAACCGTATACCTACGGAGGGGCACGCGATGCTAAAGAAGTTAAGAAATTCTTGTTCGATATGGAACAATACTTTCTTGCAGCTTCAATCCAAGACGAAGCAAGAAATGATACAATAGCTACCTTGTATCTTGGTGGAGATGCA
>CAIGRB010064728.1:0-14720 GCA_903798255.1 Fraxinus quadrangulata
TTAGAAATGTGACATAATCTCTTGCGCAACAACGAACCAGAATTTTTGCCGGTTAATTTTCGTTTTACACTTCGAGTATTTGGATGCAATGATCCATTGAAAGAAGCAATCATATCAATTAAATAAAGATTATCATAACCTGATAAAGAACCGGAACCAACCAATTTTGAATCATAAAATAAACTAAATTTTCCATTTTCAATGAACAAGAATAATCGGATTTGTCCGAAACAGAAATAGAAATCAAATTCCGTCGAAAAACGATACAATAAATGTGTCATTAAGATCCAAATAAAATCCAGTCCTTAACAATAATCTAAATTTTCCTATTGCTTCTACTTCCACTGTCTTGTCGTCACCAACATAGATGTATATTTTACCATCACTTGGTTTTCAGCAACTCAGGAAATCCTGTATAGACACACTGATATGAGTTATTACACCAGAATCTATCCACCGTGTGTATCTAGGTACCAAAGTTAAATTAACCTCAGAACAAACCAATTGAAGAAGAATATCTTTCTTTGCACGCCATGCGTGATAGTTGGATTCTTTTTCTTATGACCTGCAACTCCACAGAAAAAATAATCACCCTCAATTTGTTCCTTATGCTATTTCTTTTGTGATGTTGTACCCGCAGCTTTCTTATCAGTTTTCCTTTTCTTGTTCCTTTTGTCCTTGGATGTGGTGTCTAAATGAGCACTTTATGTCTTGTCATACTTCAATCTTTCCTTTTCTTGGACACAGTGTGAGATGAGCTCATTAAGGGACAATAGTCTTTTTGACAATTGTAGCTCACCTTGAATTGACTGAATTGTGCTGGAAGGGATATCAGAACTAAGTACACTAACAAACCTTCAGATAAATCCAACTTGAGTGCCTATAATTTTGAAGCAATGTTAGACATTTCCATAATGTGCTCCCGTATGTTTCATTTTTCTTGGTACCTCATTGAGATAAGGTTTGTCAAAAGTGTACTAATTTCAGCCTTTTCATTCTTGACAAACCTCTTCTCAAGGTCCTCAAGGAAACCCTTAGCAGTAGTCACCTTATCGGACATAGTACCCCGAAATGCTTCTGAAATAGCACGCTTTATGACCATCAAGCTTATGCGATTAGATCGTTCCCACTTTTCCATCTCTCTCTTGTCATCAGATGTACTCTTATCAGTAAGTGCAGTAGGTTGATCAACTAGTAAAGCAAGATCCAGATCCATGACTCCGAGAACAATCATTACATTCTCTCGCCATGCCTTAAAGTTGGTGCTATTAAGTATTGAGATTGAATTGATGGTAGCAGAGATATTAGAAGCAGGACCTGAAATTGAATTAGAGAACGATTAATTTGAAGTGCTCACAATCCTTAATATGCAAATAATAATTTCAAATAATGATAGGCCCATCACAAGATATCGAGCACAACATCAATATTTAGTCTTTGGACATAAATATTGACTTGTAAGTGATACTCTTATTGTAGTGATCAAATATTGACAATAAATAAACATCTCAATCAATAAACTTTCTATGGATTGATTTATTGATCACACGTTAAACCAAATAATCGTCACATGTTTATCACCACATGTGTATGTGCAATTCGGCCAAATATTGACCTTCCTTTGGGTCGATCAAATATTCCCATGAATAACACATACACAAATACCTTTTAATATTCTAAGTTAATTAATTTACACAAGAGAGGTTGCTTTGGCAACATGTTGCTTCAATTAATTCACTTTCGAATATTATCTCTCTCAAAAGAGTCATTTATACCAAAATTTGAAAAATAAATAGCCGAATTTGCATATTTGAGTAATTTTTGAAACTTTAGGGGTCTAAGAGTTAATAATTCAGAACTTTAGGGATTAAAAATTAATTATCCAGAACTCTAGGGGCCAATAATTAATTATTGAAAATTTAGGATTCAAAAATTAATTATGCAAAACTTAGGAATCCAAAAATTAATTATTTAAAACTTTAGGAACTTAAACCAATTATAAACTTTTAGAAGCTTAATTACAAAATTCAGAACTTTAATTGCCAAAATTAATTAATTTTCAAACCTTAGGTACTGAATTATTAAATCCGGAACTTTAAATGTACCAATTGAGTTAATTGTAATCTTAGGGGGCTGAATAACCAAAGCTGTGAACTACAGAGGCTGAAACATTAAAAACTCAACCCCAACCTCAATATTAATTGCAAGAAAGAGCCCCAAATTAATGAATTTACACATGAGGCCCCTACCACCAATCCCAAAAACCGGCAGAAGGAAGAACTCCCCCTTCTTCCTCCTTTCATGCGCCATGGCTCCTGTGGTCGGCGGCCCTCGTTGCTGTAACGACGACGTGAAAACACTGCTATAAAGCAGCGGCTGTGCTGTGATGCCGCTGCAGGGGTATGGCATGAATCAATTTTTTTAAAGAATCCGAAAATCCAAAATTTTGACCAAATAATTTTCAAATTTAACAAAATAAATTCAGATTGCTAAATTCGAAAATAACGTAATTATCACAAGAATGAAATTAAAATTTCGTTTATCAATGATTCAACATGAAGAGGTTCTGATACCACTTGTTGGGGAAATAATTTACCGTCATAATGATCGTTCATGTTGGATCATCAAGAATTTGTGAATCAAAAGCGAAAGCGTACCTGAATTAGACGTGGTTATTGCAATGAACAAGTCCTGCGATTTTAATCTTTCAGATCAACACGTTGTTCTTTTGTTTCTCTCTGAAAATGGGAGTCAGAATAGAATGAACAGAACATGTGATCCGGGGACCATAACCGTATATTTATACTAACGGCCCATTGACCTAATTCGACCTATCATGAAATTTAAAATATGTCTGATCTTTACACATATAAGCTCATACTTTAATTAGAAGCCCAAAATACTGAAATTTTATTAAATCACTTTAAATGAGTTTAACCAAAATTGATAGCCTTTAATTTAGAGGAAATTACACACAACCAAAATTTTAAAGTTACAATTTCAAATTTTATTTATGCAAAAAATCAGATATTAATTCATCTATTTCATCTACCTTCTCTCTCTAAATCATAATTAACCAAACATAACCCTAATTTTATCTTATTCCCCTCATTTACTCTCTTTCCCCGCATGCGCTCTTTCTCTCTCTCTTTACAATACAACACATCGTGAAGGCAAGCTCACGACGTCTGTCTGAAAGCTGGTCGCAACCACAACAACATCTCATCGCCTCTCAGAGCAGCATCCCTTAGCCTCTCATTGCCTCTCGTCGCTGCAACAATGACGTTGCCATTGGTGGTGTTTGTGTCCGAGAGGTGATGTGGTTGCTGTGGTAGGTTGTGTGTGGTTGATTTAGTGGTGATGGAGACGGCAACAGATTTGAGAATTTTTTTGGTAATGGTTGTGGTTTTGGAGTGGTAGGCTGGTGGTGGTGGTGGTGGTGTTGGTTGCAGTGTTGAGATAATGGTTTTGTTGCCGGTGGTGTCGAAGTCAGTGGTGGTAGGAATTTTTTTGTTTGTTGCGTTTGTTGTTAGTGGTGGTGTCGATGTCGGTGGTGGTTGCTCGTTGTGGTCGTGGGGTGGTCATCGCAGTGTCAGTGGTGGTGTAGCTGTTGTTGTGGATTTGATTTGTTCGTGTTTTTTGGGCGAGTGGCAACGATTTTATTGGATATTGGTGGTGGTGGTGAGGTGGTAGTTGTGGTGGTGATTTTGACGTGGAAAATGGTAGTTGTTAGAAGTTGTGGTGCCCGGTGGATTAGGGTTGGGAGTGGAATTAAGAAGGATTGCGACCATTAATTTGGGTATTTTGTTACTAAAAAAATAACATGTGACCGATAAATTGTGACCAATAAATAATATGTGACCTAAAAATTTGAATTATGACATATGAAATTTGTGATTTGTGACCGATAAATGAATTGTGATTTATAAATTTTTTGATTTGTGACAGAAAAATGAATTTGTAACCAAATTGTATAAAATTGCGACCAAGTTGTGACGTATAATTTTTTTTATTTGTGACCTATGAACAAATTGTAACTTATAAAATTTCTTAATTGTGATTGTAAAATAATTTGTGGCCTATAAAATATCTGATTTGTGACCGTAAAATAATTCGTGACTTATAAACTTTCTGTTTTGTGACCGATGAACACATTGTAACATATAAAATTTTTAAATTGTAATCGTAAAATAATTTGTAGGGTTTCAATTTTTTATTTGTGACCGACGAACAAATTGTGACCTATAAATTTTTTGAATTGTGACCGTAAAATATTTTATGACGTTTCAATTTTTGATTTGTGACCGATGAACAAATTGTGACTTAAAATTTTTTGAATTGTGACCATAAAATAATTTATGATATGTAAAATTTGTGATTTGTGATCAATTATATGAAATTTGTGACCAAATTATATAAAATTGTGACATTAATATATCTAATTAATAAAATATATGTTTAATTAATTAATTTATAAATAAAATTTAAAAAAAATCTGATATTTGAAATTTTAAACATTAAAAAATCTGAATTATGAAATTTTAAACTTAATGTCTTAAATTTGAAATGGGTAAAATTAAACCTCTTAGTTTTGAATTTTTTCCTTTAATTTAATACACAATACTTCACATACAAGCCCACATGTTCGATTAAAATTCTTAAAGGGAATTCATCATTATGGGTGAGAGAAAGTTTTGACATTGCAGACATGTTTAGTATGTAATATAGAGCTGGATAGAACAAACAATGAATAAGATTTTAGTTTCCTCAATTTTGTATTGCAGCCACGAAATCATTTATTGAGGCATGGTCTGTACATGAAAGAGTCTTCAATTGTAGCAACTATTATGTACAAATTAACCATATCAACTAAACTTGCGATTGCTCGTAGTTTATTCCCTTCTAGCTCGCCTATGTTCGGTTGGCCGTCTATCAGACGGATTACGTACTTAGACTCTGTTTGTTTTCCATTAATTCCTCATTTGTTGAAGAAATCCAACCATTAGTGGACCCACCCAGCCGCAATATTTGACTTACTCCTCATATATTTTCAATGGCAACGGTCACTTTTTAAAGGTAATGATCACATTTTTTCTATTTTTGCACAAAAAAATGGGGAACAAACAGGGACTTAGGATGCAATCAAGTAGCCCTCATAGTGTAGACACGACATGCGTTTCATCTGAACTTCGCGGCAATGGTATATATTATTCAAGAAGTTCATCATATGCCTCTCGCTCCCCATTCCTATTTGGCTTAAATTGTCTAACAGATCATGCACATGTGACCTTGTGATGCAATAAATTCTCAAATTATCACTCAAATAAACGTAAGCAAAAAAATAGGGTCAACATAAAGGAAAATTAATTCAACAATTCGTACTTTCCATAAAGTTGTACACAAATCGTCAAAAAATTTGAGGATAATAATTCTAATTAACTAACTATATAGTTTAACAAGTGCTGAAATTAATGTGTGGACAACTCGATACTTTAAATAACTATCTACACAGATTTGAAATATCGAGGTCAACAATTTAGCTATCTACCCGGACAGATATAAAATGTCACGATCTAAAGTTTTAACTTGAATGGACTGACGTTCTAAACAAACGGTTAATTTTCATAAAAGTTTTACATAAGCAAAATTTCACTTTTGAATTATTAATAAGTTCCTAATAAGTACTCAACTACCACGTATACACCTACTCAAGATGATGTATCACTAATCTCGAATTGGGTATATATTACTCCATTACATATGATTAATGAGATTTTCCCAACTTCAAAATCTCTGTTTCCTTATATAGATTTCTAAAATCACTTCAAATTTAATAAAGAACTTGTATCAATCACTGATGCTATTAACAACATTATCACTTCTCAGAACAAATAACACGTAACGATTCTGGAACATATGATTGTCTAAAGGGCATTAAAATTAGATTTTCAGTAAATTTTGATAAAAGTTCATGAAATATGTGGTTAAAAAGATGTTGGTCTCACACTGTATCTGAATCGAGAACCGATGGGTTTTGCTCGGTTCTCGAATAAGAACCGAATCTAAATAATTTTATTAATTTTTTATATTGAATTAATTAAATTATTTTAATTTTTCTAAACAAATTAACAAATTAATTAAACAAACCAGCCAATACTTAAAAATATTTTAGTTTTATAACTTTAGTTGAACAATTTTTAATTTATTTGTGTTTATTAATTGTGCTTTTTTAATTTACTTGTAGAGTTTCTTACTATGACAAGTTAAGTAATTGATGATTATATCAAATAGTCGGTAAGTAATATCAATACTTAAAAATATTTTTTATAACTTTTAATTTATATTTCATTTTCTTTATGCAGACTGCTTGAAATAAATGAATTATTGATATGGATCACTGATGTTTTAATATTAGTATCTACTTGTTGTATTTGTATACATTAAATTAATCTTATTGGACAACTTGTTATTTATATATTTTTAAATTGGACTACGTTAATTTGTAAAAGTTACTAATGAATATGTCATTAGTTGTATTTATGTAGTATTGTTGTAAATGTTAAAAAATTTAATTATGGTACGGAATCGAACCGAACCAAACCCGAACGGTTTCATTTATTAAATACCCGAAAATTTTGGGTCGGTTCGATTCTGAAGAGAATCGAACCGAACCGACCCATACCCAGCCCTACTAAAAAATGTCGAAAATAGTTATCAAAATTGAGGTGGAAATGCTATTTTGTGCTTTTTAGGGTCTAAAGTGCAAAATCAGCATATTTCAAATTGCAAACTGATCCACTCCAAGTTTGAAGGTAAATAGGGACGGTACCACCCAAGTTAAATTTGTTCCTTTCAACGTTCAACTTATATTTTTTGTTTAAATTCGATCCATGTTCATAAAGATATCAAAAGTATCAAGCCGCTGACCTTGTCAACGAGAATGAGTCCAACTTGTAAATATTTATTTGGCAAATATATAAAAAAATGATTAATGTCACGTGAAAATGTGATTTTGACGGGAAAAAAAATTCTATCTCCTAGTCCGAAAGCTTAAATTGAAACAATTTCCATTAGCAAGATCACCGTTTCTTTTATCCGATGCCACGTCGCAAGATCGATTGGTCTTGGAAATGGAGTTGGACAAAATGCTCAATTTGAAACAAAAGTTAGGGAGAAATGTGAATAAAACTGAAGTTGAGCAACCAAAGTAAAGTAATATTGTAAGTTGGATAACCTCCGGTGAAAGTTTTCCAAGTTATAGTCTAAACGTCGTCGTTTTACAATGCCCAAAAACCATATATTTTTATCGTCAAACTGTACTTCATTCGGTGATCTACCTAAAATCCCAAAATTTTCGGATTGAAATACAAAATCTTTCCTCAAAATCTCTAATCTTTCAAAAATAATTTCTATTAAGCTCATGATTAAATTTTCGAATTTCTCGCTATTTCTCCTGCTGTGGATCGCATCGATCGCGCAGAAATGCTTGTGCTCTTTTATCATTAATCCTTCTAAAGTCAAAACTGTGTCATGGAAACCCAGGTATTTAATATAATTAATTAAGAACTGAAAATTATTTAGTTTCTGAATCAATTTATATTTCTTATTCTTTTGGTAATTAATTAAGTAATATTGTACTGATTGAGCGATTTATGGAATGACACTTCAGAGCATTTGTTTACGAAGGATTTCTTACGGAAGATGAATGCAACCATTTAATATCTCTCGTGAGTATTTCTTTTTTGAATTAGATGTTTTCACTTATATGTGTCGCGGAATGGATTGACATTATGTGACTAAATTAGGCAAAATCAGAGTTGAAGAGATCAGCGGTGGCGGACAATGAGTCTGGAAAAAGTAAGCTGAGCGAGGTTCGGACCAGCTCCGGAATGTTCATTCCAAAAAACAAGGTTTGATTTTGTCATTTTATTGTTGCTGGGTTTGCTGTTGCGTGGCTTATAAGTGTTACGTGTATTAAAGGATAGATTTCAAAATAATGTTATTCAGCGCAACTCATGTCAAGCATTAGACGGCATCTGCATGTCATTAAATGATATATTCTATGAGATGCAATGTAGATGATTCATTTGATTATACCTATCAAGCGTGGACACCTAGTACTCTAGTACCACTGGTGGTGCTGGATGACATTATTATTTTGGAAAGGCTGTCCTATTCAAATTTGAATGTAATAGATAGTCACAACATTTATTTCAAAAGTCATTGTGGTTTAAACGAGTGCTTAGGAATGTTAAAAGTTGCATGATTTGCTATTTAAGGTGATCATAAATGAGTCCTTGTTGAACTTAATCTTCATGGAGACAGCATTTGACATTAACTAGGTTAAAGAGCCTAGTTTGAGATAAGTTAAATGTCAGCTTCTTCTCATGTGCTCATCTTTTGAAGTGTGTTTGGCCAGTGAACGTTACGGATATTTTATAGTGAATTTATTTTAATGTGCTGTAAATGTTCTAGAACTTGTCATTTTAACTATTTTGAAAATATGCATAGTACAAGGAACGATTATGTGAAATCTACCGGAATCTGAAAGCTCTCTTCAGCCCAATTCATTCTTCTATTTCATGTTTTAGCCTAAATTTAGGCTTTTGATTGTTGAGAATTTTATCTTACTCTTTCATTTACCCATCTCTTCCTGTAGGATCCTATCGTTGACAGCATTGAAGAGAAGATTGCTACATGGACATTCTTACGAAAAGGCATGACATAAGTAATAAAGATGCGACTTCAATAATAAATTTGCTTGCTCATGTTATCAACAGATATTGTGACTAGCCCACGATTGTTTTCCAAATTATATTTGATGGCTTTCCAATTTTAGAGATGTGAAATATATAGTTTTATTAATTCTTAGTGCATGGTTTTTCCTATTTCTTAAACTAATGCTGTCTGCTTTTTTCTTCTTCAGAAGACCTGTATGCTGCCTCGTATATCACTCTATTTTGTCTCCAATAATGAATACTTTATCAATGTTCTTCATCTTTTACCACCTCATATTCTGCAACAGAGGATGATGAATACTTCATCATTGGCAGTCGAATACTGGTAGAACATGAGTTCTTAGTAATACTAGCTACATCCTAGTGTTGTCAATTTATGTTTTAGCTTTTCTTGGTCTGCAAAATCCTCCTCACCTTAATCTATCTAACCATAGTTCTTA
The DNA here is from genome assembly GCA_903798255.1 of Fraxinus quadrangulata. Classification (NCBI taxonomy): domain Eukaryota; kingdom Viridiplantae; phylum Streptophyta; class Magnoliopsida; order Lamiales; family Oleaceae; genus Fraxinus; species Fraxinus quadrangulata. The sequence goes on from CAIGRB010064728.1 coordinate 9,179, forward strand.
GCTTGTAAAACCCTTGGTACTGAACTCAGTGGATTTCGAAAATTTTGATCTATCTATCTTATTAAAACACGAGGCTACACAAAAATACCATTTGAAAGAACAAGTTCAATATGGAAGTTTTTTATTCATCCAACATTACAGATGGCATGTACAATCATATAATTTTTGGAAATCTGCTTACTCTAATTCATTTTTCAGTACAATTTTAGGACAAGCCGGATAAGAAGAAATAATCATGTGAAAGGAAACAATAATTCAAGATTGATTGGTTGTTGAAGTAAGTCTACTTAGTATTTTTGTTTCTACTATTGTAATACTCATGTCCCACAAAAGTAGGCTTATTTCTATTTTCATTCAGATTAAGAAAATGTAATTAATATAGTTAGAAACATAAATTTTTTATTTTATTTTATTTTTTTTACAATTTTCTAACTTCTAAGTATGCCCCAACATTAAATAATGGTTTAAATAGGATTAGTTTATATTTGTTGATAACAAAACACATTAAATAAGGCTATATTTAGAAAACTAAAAAATCAACTATATCCCCAACAAGGAAAGCGGACAAAAAATGAAAGCAAACCTATCTTTATGGAAGAGAGGGAGTATGTTTTTACAAATATCAAAATGTAATGTGCATTATGCAAATTATTAAAAATAAATAAAATTTAAAAAAGACACAAGGAAGGTTTGCAATTTCTGGCATAATCTTGGAGTCGAAAAACTTTGCATGATACAAGGTAGCACATATAGCTTAAGCTTTAGTCTGTAAATAACTGCTCAACCCATTATGACATGAAAATTGTAAATGAATAGCATTGATTTGCTGACATAACCCACATCAACCAGTTAACATGGAATTAACATCATTGTATAGTGTGGAGAGGAGCCCTATTCGACCTGGCTTACGTAGACAACCCAAATATAGGTTACATAAAGAGTGATGTTTTCTTTAAGCATTGTTGCATTATGTGTTAAGTTGTCAAAAATAATGGTGTTGAGCAGGTTTTGTCACCATGGATAGATAATAATTAAATGTGTTAGCTGTTAGGGTATATCGTGTTGACCAGTTTATTGGCAGGTTATGTTTATGTTGAGCTCTTTGGACCATGATGGGTTTGTTACAGGAGACAAACATGACATGTCCATCTAAGTTGCCAACCCTCGGACCAAGCATTTATAAGAAGTAAGAAGTTTATGAAACTCGTGGAGTCAGATAAAGTGCAAATGTTGGAAATTATAATATAACCAGATAATGGAATACTTGCAAGGTGCCAGTGATAGCATATTTTCGGCCCAGGACGATTACCCAATATTTGAACTAACCCTTCCTTGCTACAGCATAAGATTGGTTGCTATTTTTCCTTGCTTTGCATTTGTTTTCGGTTGCTACAGCATAAGTTTGGAGATTTCATAGATCTTGGGCACCTCTCTGTGGTTTTTTTTTTTCCCGTGTAATGGGTAGATGATGTGTACTGCAAATGTTAAGGTCTGATTTCTTTCTTTTTATTTTTCATTTAGAAAATGGAGAAGACATGCAAGTACTAAGATATGAGCCTGGACAGAAATATGATCCTCACTATGACTACTTCGTCGACAAGGTGAATATTGCTCGTGGTGGACACCGCATAGCGACTGTTCTAATGTATCTTACTGATGTTGTGAAAGGGGGTGAAACAGTGTTTCCCTCAGCAGAGGTTAGTCGAATTTTCCACTTTTTAATCTTTTTAGTTCATTTTTATAAATATTCATAGTTCTGTTCAGTTTTTATTTGATATATGATTATGGTTTTATGAATGGTGATTTCTAGTGAAACTGATCAAGCATTGGTCAATCATGATCTCAGTTTCTGCAGATTCTCGGGAGAGAATTATAAGAACATTCACTCAGAAATTCCTACTTGTCACAGGACATGACTAAAAGTTCATTCTCTGAATTAATCATTGTTGTCCCCTCCCTACTTTTTGATGGTTTAATTTTCCTTATTCGTGACTATTCACACAACTGTTCAGGAGACATCTCATCGCAGGTCGGTTTCAGTTGATGAAGATTTATCAGAGTGTGGAAGGAAAGGTATTGCAGGTGAGACATTAAATCGCATGTTAATCACTAAAGTAGATTCTGTATGCCACGTCATCAGAATGTTAATGTGCTCGTCTTTTATATTGAAAATATTACAGTGAAGCCACGGAAAGGGGATGCTCTTCTTTTCTTCAGTCTTTATCCAGATGCAGTTCCTGACCCTACCAGTCTCCATGCGGGTTGTCCTGTAATTGAAGGCGAGAAGTGGTCTGCGACAAAGTGGATTCATGTGGATTCTTTTGACAAGGTTGTGGGATCCAACGGGACCTGTACAGATGCAAATGAAAATTGTGAAAGATGGGCTTCCCTTGGGGAATGCACCAAGAATCCTGTATATATGGTCGGATCTTCGGATCTTCCAGGATACTGTAGGAAGAGTTGCAAAGCATGTTAAGTTTTTCAACGGATGCTTCCACAGACAACCATCTTTTCACCATTGTATTTCTAGTTCTTTTTGATTTTGCTTTCTATGTCACACTTCATTTCCTGATTATGATGATGTTGTAATGTACTAATGTTTTACTCCTTGCCATTAACCAATTTTGCAGTTTCCTGATAGAGTGATAGATTACTGTTCTAAAATATATCCTGCAGAAGGTTTTACCTGATGAAACACAGATGCATTCAGTATTATGTGCTTTATGTTTAGTAGCATTGGAATTCAAATATGTTTGAACCCATATTTACTATTTTTTCTTCTTTTATTCTTCGTTTACTTGTCTTTAGCCATTAGGGGAGAGACATTAGGAGCGAGTGTTGGAAGGCTGATCACACCTTCTACCACTGTCAATGTCATGGTTTCAACGAGGTAGTCAAATTCTCACCTAATCACCCGATTTTCAGGTAAATCTGACATGGGTTTGGTGGAGAACGAGTGTTCTACCTATGGTGGTCGTCTTGTGGTTTGTGTTTGAGACTGAGCCAAGGTCAATGTGGTTAAGAAATTGGTGGCCTAGTCGAGCAAGTGGACTTCTCAGCCGGAGTGTGCGCTAGTGTTTGCAAGTGGTAGTAAGAGAATAATAACTATAGTAAATAGTGGAATGACAATAACTATTCATTTTTCCATTATTGCATTGGGAATTTCCCTTGCCAATTAATGACAAGATGTCTAACGCATAACATAATTAAAACCTGGAAAAAAGTTATTTGTGTTGGCTTTTTTTGCTTTATATTTTTCAAATTTGTATCTAATAGGAGCATTTAGTGGGCTCTTTTCTCAACATCTTATCAATCATCGTGACTCTGATTTGATGAAATTATATTTAGTGGATAACACACAGATTTCCTCGTCCTATCATAAAGGCATAATTGAAAGCAATATCAGCTTACGAGCAATGGGCATTTTTCTCCACTAAAAAAAGTTAAAATTTACATTTAAGTAACTTTTATTTTATCAGATAAATGATTTTAACAAGTATCGATTAATAACATGACACATCTATATATCGATGAATAAGTTTATGATAGATTTTAATATTTGAATTAAATTTGTTATATTAAGCACGGATGCTTAATAAATCAGTTCTCTATTTTATCAAATATATTTATAAAACTCACTTTTTCTATTAACTAAACTTAAACTTAATTCTTTTTTTAGAAAATAAGACTTTCTTAAATGTAACTTTTAAATACAGCTAAACATGCTCTCTATGTTACGAGTGGTTGACTGTCTCGATTTTTATTTGGATTAAGGCATATTGTGATTAAGTACATAAATGTTGAATCGACTATTCCAAAAGTACAAGTTTACAACTTCAGTAGATTTCACTTCATTTAGTTCAGTTTTAGTTTATGTTTATTCTATAAAATTTAAAACAAAAAAAAAAAAAAATCTAACTAGGAACATATTCATAAATCAACACATAGGTACAATTAACATAAAAGAATTTAAATTAACTACACTTGTCGAGTTGATCGATCAAAATGTCAAATTCATATCTCAAGCTTGAAAAATTATGACTTTTTCAAATTTGACCACTTTATTGACATGGAGTGAGGGCAACCATAGAAAAAGAACATTTTTTAAGAAAGATAAAAATAAAAACCTTTCCAATAAAATTAAAGTAAGTTGATTCGATACATATCTCATTGCACATAAGGAATCTTATGAGGAGATCATTATGTTATGTGTCAGCATGTTTATCTGTGTTTAAAAGTTATTTTTTAAAAATAAAACTTATTTTTTAAAAAGTAAGCTTTATCGACAAAAGAAATAATTATGAAAAACATTTGATAAAAGAAATAAAAGTAAGTTTCAAGCTCAACCTAATATTCCACTTACAAGTCAAAGAAAAAATTATCATTTTCTTTTCAATATGCTGCCCAACTAAAGGATTTGCAATCCTCCGATGGCTACAACAATTATTAGTTAATTGATTTGAAGATATATTAAACAAAGTGACTATCTTTTTGGGATTTTCTTACTGTCCTAAAGCAAATTTGTCAAGACATGATTATATTCAATTTTCAAGAAGAAAAAAAAAAAGAGGAAGAAGAGGAAGAGGAAGAAGAGAGATGAGGGAATAAAACAATTTATCGAATTCGAATGGGTAAATTCTAATATTCCTAGATAAGAAAAGGCATTTTCAAATAAAGTTGAGTGGGCATCTAGAACGTGCACATCATACTTGTATGGTTAGGTAATTTGAATGTCGTTATTTGATTGAATTTTTTTATAGATTAGTTGATCCTAATTTTTTGTGCAACTAGTCATATGCGAACGTGCTTTGTACATTATTATAAAATGTTTTATAAGTACTATAAAAGTAATATTTGATGGTGCGTGAATACCAAAAAATAATTAAAAAATTGTTTGTGTGAAATAAAATTTTTGTTTAATGAGAATCTCTTTGTATACTATAATTTTTGTGTGATTAGGAATATTTAACTTAATCAAAATCTTTATAGTTGCTTTAGAAATTTGTCTTGAAAGTACAACGTATAACTGTTCGTAGGAAAATACATGTTATGGAAGATATATTTCGACATTAGGTATTGTTTGTCCTCGAACCTTGTTGATTGTCATTGCAAAGCAGAAATCAACATGAAAAAATTTCATGAATTGTTTCATCTCAAGTTTGAAGATGATGAACATAGGAAAAAAATTAAATTAATAATTGAAAACATGGACAACACACACTTTAGCTATATATCTAAGTGGAAAGTACTTGTTTTATTGCATGTTTACAATTTGTGTAGCATGGAATGATTGCTACTGATTATTAATCTTCACGAGCATCATGGGATAAAACACGAAAAGGAGAAAAGAAGAACTACCCATTGTTTTACAAAATGCTTTAAACTTACACCTTAAGGCCTGTCTCACGTAAATGACTTCATTAAGCACCCCAAATCTTATATTTATAGTGTCATTTGTCATACGCCTCAATGCACATGACTTTGGGCATTTAATTGAGATTTGGTGTCCGCGTGCATTCACACACAAAAAAAAAAAAAAAAA
>CAIGRB010064728.1:14737-41741 GCA_903798255.1 Fraxinus quadrangulata
AAAAAAAAAAAAAAAAATCTCATTAATTGTTTTACCTCGAGTTTGAAAAAGATAAACGGAGAAAAAAAAATTATATAGATAAGTGAATATTAAGATTAAGGACGTTTTATGGATAATAGGATAATATAATTACAAAATAAATAGTAATCGTAATAGACGTATTACCTCTTTTCAATTAGCATGAGCCTCAAAATTTTCAGCATTGTTAAAATAATATTCGATTAAACCCTTTCGAACTATCGATACTTTAATGGACCATTCATTTTCATACACTAATAAGTCTCTTATAACCTTTAATTCTATATGTGGGAAAGCAAAATATTTGATAATTGAAATGAAATAACAACCAATTTGTGATAAAAATTTAAATAGTTGAGAGATTAATTCATTTACATCTAACATTCTTAGTTTAATTGAATTGAATTAATGAACATAGAAAAATAATGATCTGGAAAATTAGTTTAAACAAAAGGGTGCATACATTAACAAGGGGAATAAATTTATATCATAGTTTAAATGAATAATCTTGAAAATAAATAAGTGTACAAAAACTCAAATAATTTATTTACTCCAGGGTAATTGAATAGCCCCCAACATATATAAAATGTACAAGAAATTGAAGAATTAATTTGCATCATTTCGATATAAATATCAGAGAAATGCAAGTACTTGAAAATAAATGTTAATTGTTATAAATGCACGTAAATAGTGAAATGCATAATTAAACGTTAAATACATACAGAAAAATAAATAAAAATATATTATTGAAATAATTGAATTGTAGTAGAGATGTAATCGTCAAAAAATTAATTCTAACTTGATGCGATAATTAATATATTATAGAATATACTATAGATAAAATGAATAATCTTGAAATAAATAAATGTAAATGAATTTGAATAATTTATTTACTCATATATTAATTAAACAACTCCCAAAATATATAAAATGTACATGACCATTTTGATCTATATATATATGAGATAAATGCAAATCCCTTAAAATAAATATTAATTATTATACATGCACGTAAATGCATGCACCTAAATAGTGAAATGAATAATTGAATGTTAAATAAATATTGAAAAAGAAAAATAAAGTATTATTGAAAAAATTAAATTGTAGTAAGGATAGAAGCAAAATATTTGATGATTGAAATGAAATAACAATCAATTTGTGATAATAATTCAAATAGTCGAGAGATTAATTCATTTACGACTAACACTTATGAGAACAATCGAATAAATCAATGAATATAGATTTAATTAATTTGACTTAATGAATATAGAAAAATAATTATTTATATAGGCATAATCTTGAAAATTAATTTAGATATACGTGAACCTCGGAAATATATCGATATCATAGATTAAATGAATTGTCTTGAAAATAAATAAGTGTACATGAATTCGAATAATTTATTTACTCTTATAGTAGTTGAATAGTCCCCAAAATATATAAAGTATGCATTAACTTAAAGAATTAATTTGCATCCTTTTAATTTTAATATAAGAGAAATGCAAGTCCCTAAAAATAAATGTTAATCATTATACATTTGCGTTAATAGTGAAATGCATAACTAAATGTTAAACACATATAAAAAATAAAAAGTAAGGTATTATTGAAATAATTGAATTCTAGCGGAGGTTAAAACTGCCTCCAAAAAAGCTCGATATTTATCTAGCAAACTCAAGATTTGACTTGCTAACTCTCTAGGACATTCGAAATATTACCCATAACTAGGGATTTGTGTTGGATTGCGATTATTGAGCCTCAGCATGTCAAACCTTGATTTTTCAAGGATATTATCAACCAAATTACCCTTGAGCAAATCACACGGTGGATTGTACGTGATCGTTTGACGGGGTAAATTGATGGTATGAGACGATAAGGGTGATTTGCACAAAGCATGATGAATCTGAGAGTCTAAATGCCAAAAGCTAAACATATGAATGAATTATGCAATGAAGACAAACGATAAGAATGTTTTGTGTAGGGCCGTCAATGAATTGAATTTTGATCCGAGTTCGATTCGAATTCGATGAAATTAATGGGAGATGGATTCATGGTCTCGTCCGATAACTCGATCAAGATTCGAATATGATAATCTGTTAACTAAATGGATCAAATATGAATATAGGTCAATCCGATTCGATTTGTTATAAATAATTGTGACGATAAAATATTTTTATGGCATGTTATTTATAATTAAAATAAATAAATTTAGAATAAAAACTTCATCAAATTCAAAATATAAAAAGTTGAAAATTTTATAATTATTAAACCCGTTTAAGAATTGGAAAAATTGGAAAAAAAAAGTTGATAAAACGGATATAAATTTAATAATCAAATATTTGTTTGATTATCGGATCGAATAATTATTCTTATCGGATCAGATCAAATAATGCATGTCAATATTCGATCCATTTACAACGTTAGTTTTGGGACAATTATTCCTTATCAACATGCGCTTAAGACATGTCAAATCATGAAATTGGCCCAGTGCTATATTATGAGTGACTCGATTGGGCTGAAGGTACACATTTTGTCCAAGCCAATTTATTTTTTAAAAAATAATTAAAATACAAGGAATGATGGATAGAGAGATGGGCAACGAGACATGTATAAAACATTAAGAAGAATGAAGTGGGCGTGGAGAAAGAGATTGGACAGGTACAAATACAACTTGGGGGGTGGGGGATAACGGAAAGGCTCTTGAAATGATGCCAAGAATATCAAAATCTTTTTTGAATTAGAATTAATCCAGTTGTACAATTAGACAATTAGTGGGATGTCAACTCTGGCGCTTCAAATTTAAAAAGTAATTTTTAAAAAAAATGAACGTAAAATCAAGAAACAGTTTTTTTTTTTTAAAAAAATGAACGTGAGGTGCAATGAAGTTGTATAGAAAGTATTGCAAGTAGGATTCATCTTTTTAAGGTCTGTAAATTGTGTGATGGAACAAACCACGTTGCACAAATTCAGAGAAGGAAAATCAAAGCTAAAAGGAAAGAGTAGACTCTAATTTTGTACTACACTAGACAAATTTTAGATCTTCCTCTCTCCACCCTGCAAACAAAATTCACCAAATCCTCTGTTTAACCATTCATAGCCTCTGATCCCCCAAGATCTGCCAATCCCAACTCGTCTTCATTCATAACTTTGTGTTTCCAAGCAAGCCCATAAGACGAATCATGGAGGTGAATCAGTTGCAGAGGACTTTTCTTGAATACACTGCAGCTTCATTTCGTGAGGTAAAATAAGTGGAAAAAATAAATTTTCTTGAATTTGAATATATGCTGTTGCTTTTGTTTGTTTTACGTGTTTATTTGGATTTTTTGATTTGTGGGTTTTGGTTTGTAGGGATTCTTGGATAGTCAGTTTACTCAGCTGTATCAACTTCAAGATGAGAGCAACCCAAAATTTGTGGTTGAAGTCGTGTCTCTCTTCTTTGAAGATTCTGAAAGGCTTATCAATGATCTTTCCAGAGCTCTGTGAGTCTCTCTCTGTGTTGTATTTATGTATATGTATAGGGATGCCGAGGCTTGCCATTCTATCTTAAAATATGTTGAAAACATGAATCTTGAAGCCTAACTAGTCGTATAAGCTTTAGATGGAGCGATTTGCCCGACTTTATTATTATTGGGGTTATTATATGTGTCTTCTTCCAGGGGCGAACCGATTGTGGATTTCAAAAAGATTGATGCTCATGTTCATCAGCTGAAAGGAAGCAGCTCCAGGTATCATGAATTTCTTGGCTTAAAGAAATACAAGCAGACACAAGAAATTTTTTTAGAATCAGAACCTAATTAGCACCTCAAGTTTGATCCTCATAATTATTTTGAGTAAAAATGCTTGATATTGTTGCTAAATTGAGAAAAAGAGAGAGTAGAAATTCAATTTTTTCGTCTGGACTTATTATTGGTAAAACTTTTGCTTTTTATGACAAATTTTATTTGCCACATGAAGTTAAGGTTATTATGATAAAAGCCAACGAAAAAGAAGCAAAAATTGTCACATTTTGTTTCTTACATAGATGATATCACAGTTTTGAGTTATATTAAGACTGTTGTTTGTGGTATAACAGCATTGGTGCTCATAGGGTGAAAAATTCTTGCCTTTCTTTTCGCGATTTCTGTGAAGCGCAAAATACCGATGGGTAAGAATTTCTCAATCTCCTGAACTAAGTATCATAAGAAAATTAGTCGAGTAGAATGAGGACTTGTCTGCTTGTAGATTTTGAACCTTTCAAGTTTAATGAGGCATGTTCTGTAATGACATAGGTGCTTGAGATGCTTGCAACAAGTTAAACACGAGTATCTGCTAATCAAGAACAAGCTTGAAGATTTATTTCAGGTGAGTTCAGAGACTTCTTTCATAATTATGAACCGATATGGGTAATGTGTGTTGGATTGTGTGGAGTCTAATTATACTTTACACTTATCCCATCAATCATGTGTATCGGCAAAGTAATCCTACTGTAGAAAGGGCTTTACCTTCTAGGAGGCCCGGTTTTGAAACAAAAACCGTGAACTCTGCATTAGGATCCATTAAAAAAAATATATACAATCTCATTGTCAGAAAAGAATGCCTCGACTTTTTCCGTTGCATTACTTTTTCCTCGAATATATAGATTCTGATGTAGCTCTCGCATTGAAGGTTTATCAAATAGATTTGTTTGTTTGCTTTGTGTAATGGTCGTGTTCCAGTCCTAACACGAATTCTCCTTTCTATAACAGTTGGAGAAACAGATTGTGGCAGCTGGTGGATCAACTAACTTGGTGGAATGGATGCTCTGAGGCCTCTATAATGAAATATGAATGCACAGCATTGGAAATATATGAAGAAACTTTTCTTATTTTTTTTTAATTTTTTTTTCGTTTTTTGTAAATTACTTTGTTAAGCTTAAGCTACCTTTAGCTTCTGAGATTCTGCTCTGTATGAACTTTTATGAAACTGATATGCTGCATCTTGTTCTGGACTTGGGAAAGTTCTAGCGTTAATAATGCATTAAGATTATCTAATAATATAATCTAAGTTTTTCTGGCTCCCTCCCTAACTGTATCGACATAGGATTCTAAGCTGTTTAAAGGGGATTTACAGATTAAATATAACTGTATCGAAATAGGAAGTGAGAGGGTTCTTCGTGTTTAATAATCCCGCATGAAGATGTAAATTGGTGGGACGGGAGAGGACAGGACAGGATGAGACGAGACGAAAGGAGGCCAGGAAAGGAGGGTCAGTATCTGCACATCACTTGAAAAATTGGAATCAATTGTGACTACGTTGGCTCTTAAGCACGAAAACTTTAATTCTTCTCGACTTAAAAATAGGGCAAATAGTGATAAACTAATTTTTTTAATTTTAAAAGGCTAATCACATGTTGAGGTTTGACCTTCATCGTTACGTTAATGGAGCATTGGATTTTAATCAATGTTTTTGTTACTCAAGGTGACAATTTCACTTCGGCTCAAGTGATTTGCGTGCGTAGTACATTTTTTCCTAAGCTTGTTTGTGTGTATTAGATATGTGAGTGGGATTAAGGCCCATTCCAATTTCGAAGATCAATGTTTAATGCATTTGAAAAGGGGGAAAAAAATTATAGACATTTATATTCACGTCACAACTATAGCACATTTTAGTTACAACGAAAGTCCATTTTTTACTCATTTTTACATTTATATTCTTAACTTTTTCATTGGAATATTATTCTTCACCTTCAATTAATTAATTTTTATTTGAGGATGGTTTTTTGTCCAAATACTCTGTGGCATGGTTTGATGGGAAACTATTTTATAAAACTTTTATGCTTTTTTTATTAATTTTTATTTAATAATATAAGGGACAGATAAGTATTTTTATACTCTCCTAATAGATTTTTTGGGTTGAAAATATCATCAAAGAATTAAACTTAACATTCCTCAGTAGACATTCCAATAGTAAAGTCGAAAGTCTCAAACAGTGTCACAAAGCTGGCTCATTTTAGTGCTATTTCAGTCAATTTTCCTCTCCCCTGAAAAATATTTGAAAGAAAGATGTTGGGATTGAATCAGGGGCAATCCCAGAAGACGAATTATTCTAACCAAAGAGAAAATAAATAATTTTGAGAATAAATTCATCAAAATGTCCTATAAATTCTAGTTTACTAATATGTCTTTATTGTTCCATCATCAACAAAAACAATGAGAGTTGCAAAGAATCTAAGAAAGTATAAGCATAAATTTGATAATATTATTGCCAGCAAGTACTTACAACTGAAAGAAGGCTAATCACTCCGATTTCAAGGGTTAATGACAGTATAAATTCACTATCTGATAATCTGCTGCAGAGAACTTATACATCATCTAATACCTGTACAATCTAGAAGAAGTGTAACTTCCACCACGTTCTAAAAATCTTTATTTTGTTTTGTCCTTTATCCAAGTTTAGCTAGTTCTCTTATCCCTTAGTGTCTCAATTCCACTCCAGTCTAACAAAGGACAACCAAAGAATTATGATTTCAATAGTTGACCAACAATGCAAGGAATGGTGCTACCTAGCTTCTTTCTAAGGAACATTCTCCATAAAACATGGCTAGCATAGGTTTAAAAGATTGCAGAAAAATATGTTTGAGCAAGAGTTGAAACGGAAAGGATTAGAAAGCACAACATGGTCCTCAGATCCAACCACACAACATAATGAAGTTGCATTTCCATGATGAGAGGAAAAAACAACTCATAGTTTCATTTCAAGAGAATGTATCACTATCAGAATGTAATTCAGAAAACCAGGTAGCTAAAGACATGAGCATCTAATCCTTTTAGTCCCTAAGAAATTTGGTTAAAAAAATGTACGCATTTATCTAACATCTCTATTCTAATAAAACACCAAATCAATAAAAAATGCTCGCCAACATCCACTATCATGCCATATGCAGCATGGACCTTAACCAAATATCACCGACATTTACTATAATGTTTATCACATACTTTTATATGACATGGGGTTTTCAGGTTATCTAAGCACTAGGGCGAATCAATGCTGAACACACTCACTTTTCCTCCCAACCAACCACAACTCCTTTCCCTACGTCTTTATAATTTTATCTTAAGACCTCAAAGACATTTGCTAGTGGAAAATAATAGTACTAAAAACCTTCATATTAACTAGCATCTTATTAGATTATTTTTCTAGCTTCAAAAGGCCAAATTGATTGAACTCCCGACCAAAAATGATTTTTCTCACGCCACTCTACCCAGTAAATAGTTCCAAATTTGTTAGCGATAAGCTAGATAACTAACCAGGAAAGAACTATTAAACACTTCATGAAGTCACTTTTCAGCATTTTGCACAAACACTATATACAGCAGACATCGCTTTACCATTAGCTTCAACTCCTCACTTTATCAGTATCAGAATATCTGGATGAATAGCATCAGCCCAAATACTCGAGCAGTTCAATATTCAGCAATTCAATTTTATTGGTACGTTATGTTTTCAGTCAACCAGATCTATACAAACTTTATAACACATACCGTGTTGCACAATACCTTCGTGGATAAAATGAAAACAAGAAAAATAGACAACAATCCTTCGCATTCACAAAACGTGACCAAGAAGAAACCTCCTTGCAGTGGCAGATTTCTTTTCATACTGCAGGCCTGGATCAGATTCATCATGGAACCAACCCACTGAATTCTGTGCTTTTAGAAAAATTTGTGAAATCCCTGCATTTAAAAGAACGTCATGAAAGAAGATTTCTTTTGGGAGTGAAATTTTGAAATTAAAAAATAAATTAACACTAAAATCCACTAAATACAGGTGAAGGATTAACTGTATCCCATCTACCTTAGAGGAAACCAAATAGAAAATAATGAATTCACAATTATTAATATGAGATAACATGAAAACCTCACATACCTCAATCAAAACATAACAAAAAATACAACACAATAAGTATCCACTAAATACGGGTGAAAGATTTAAGCGTATCAAATGTACCTTAGAAAATAATGAATGAATATACGAAATTGAAGAAAATGCAAATGAATTTTACTCTTATTTTTTGAACCTCCCCCCCCAACCCCCTCCTAAATTGCAATGAATCCATATCAAAACTTAGGGAAAACATATAATAATTATTAAAAATGTGCATTAACATGTCTGTGAGCATAATTTCCAAATTTCTATTTGAAATTAATATAAAAATGGAAACAGAAATAATCTCTTTTGAGGGGGGCGACAAATGATTTAAACTCAAACCCACAGCAAACAAGGAACGAAATTCACGATATACATAAATATAAAGATCAATACATTCACGAATACGTATACATAAATGAATAGATGTGAATTCAGTTAATAAAAAATGGACCTCCAGAGACGGTTTGTTTGTTATTGCGGATGTCATGAATGGTGGCGGAGATTTTCCAGTAGAGCGGGCGGGCGGCGTAGTACAGCGTCAGCAGCATCACAGCCACCACCACTAAACGGAATGTAAGCCTCGCCGTTGAAGACGCCATTGATTCACACGCTTCCACTCTCACTGTGTGTTCTATAGAGAGAGGGGGTCAGTAGATAGATTTGTGAAGACTTTCGTATATTCTTCTTATTTTTTAGGGAAATTTGCATCAGAGGTCCCAAACCTTTCAAAATATAGACATTAGTCCCAAACTTCTAAATTATAGTTGATATGTCCCAGCCTTTTAAAAATGTGCAGTACAAGGACCCTTGGACGGTTTCATCTAAAAACCATCAATTGACCAAAAATCAAGCTTCTAACCATAATTCGACCATCTTTAAAAACGCAATATAGTCTTTTAACCTTAATTAATTAAAGGCGTGTTAGCACAAAAACTCTCAATGTATGAGTTTATTGTCAAACAATCCTCCATCTTTTCAAATTGGCAGAAAACTCTCTGTGTGAACTTTAAAATGCGATTCACCCCTGTCATCTAATTCCATTAGTTTAGACATTAAAAACAGCAACAATTGCCAAAATTGAAAAAGAAATAATTGTAAACGTGGTCCTCAACTTTTTTTTTGGCAAATTATATCCAAACATTTTATTTGTATTATCCATAATCTCAAATTTTTAAAACTTTATTTTCTTCCTTAATTTTAAAAGTGGAAAATGATAATGCTTGTTATTGAAGTTTCAAACCTTTTAAAACCTCTTATAATCCAAATTTGTTGCTGAAGTTTCGAACCCTTCAAATGTGCAGCATGGTTTCAAACTTTTAATAAACATACACGTCGAATGGACCTTTTACGATGTTCATACAAAACAATCATAGTTCCATCTCTTTATCAAAAACATTGAAAATTTTGGTGAATTACATTCACAACAGTGAATAAGGCCTTGTGGAACAGGGGCGAAGGGAAGAGCTCATGCCTACCCTCCAAGCCCAATTAAATTTTTAGCAGAATCTCACAAACTCTTTCGTCTTTGCCTTCTATTACATCTGAAAAAGACTTGTAAATTTTATTACGACCGCTCCTAATTGGTTGTTCTCGAATTTAATTATCGAGACATGTATTCACAATTTCTTGTATTCAAGAGACGACTTATCATTATTCTTAATAACGATATTTTACTAAAAAATGTTCAATATTCTAACTAATTGTGTGTTTGACACCCATTTTGTATAAAAATAAATTCTGGAATAGTGATTGATGGGAAGAATGTGTGGTTAAAAAGTTAGAATAATTTTTGTATTTATGTGTAATGTTATTTTATTGATAGAATGTGTGGTTGAAATGAAGAAAAAAAAATGAGAAAAAGAATGGGAAGAGAATGGATGTCAAACATGGGCTAAAATTACTATACTCTATTTTTTAATGACTGGACATTTCCTAAAGAGATCAAAGCCCCTTGTGAAATTTAACCCTACAATTCCAATACATTTGCACCCGGGTCTAAACAGCAAAATCGGAATTTCTGATACAGAAAAACTCTAAGCAGATTACCGGATCATACCCTCTCTCTCTCTCCGGTGGGCCGCAGGTAACTCTCCTCATTTCTTCTTGTCTGTTTCTCTTTATATACACACCTACGTGTATTATGTGTGATATGTATGTGTACAAATGGTTGATATTGTTCGTCAGAGAGAATCTTTTGTTACCATGTTTTCTTTTATTGCTTCTACTGAGAATTTTCACATAGTAGCGTTCTCAAATGATAGAAATTTGATTTTTTTTTTCCCTTTGTGTGTGGGGTGGGGGGGTGTTGTGGATTTCATTGTGATTTTATGGCATAAAATGCTTATGTTAATTCACTATTTGAATGTAGAAAGCTCCTGATTGATGGTTGTTGGGAGGAGTTCACGAAGATTAGCTCACGAATCAACAAATAATTATGTGCTACTAAAATAATAAAGAAAGTAAATGGATTGAAATAACAAGAACAATAAGTTTCAAAGAACAACTGGAATCGAACTCAAGAAACTGAAATAAAAGGTAATGAAACTTATCATTAAAGCTCACAGGCCAAATCAGAGTTTTCAACGCCTCAGTCACTATAGAAACATCATTCGAACGTAAATCACAGCCAACATATGGATTACAAAAAGTTTAAGCACTCAGACTAAGCCTGTATTTCACACAAGATCTCAACCCTCAGATTACAGCAGTTCACTCAAGAACATCGCCCTCAACTCAAAGAGAAATTACATAAGATTACAACACTTGAGAGAGAACAAGAAAATCAAAAGAACAGAGAGATTAAGAGAAAAGACTCAAACGGCGTAGAGAACACACGAAAAATGGAAGAGTCTCGAAGCCTCAAGAGAGAATGAATCTCTCGAACCCTAAAACCCATTTAAATAGGTCACACTACAGTCACCATCCAACAGTGTTGGAGGCGACATGTGGTGACTCCATTCACGTTGATTTCATCAGGTAAGTGAAAGCACGATTTCAGCTTCAGAACAAACACATTTTCTTGCACCATTTAAGGATCAGTTGCTGGGATTCAATTAATTCCAGCTGGGCTCACTCATAAGGCCCAATGGGCATTGCATCATTGTGCAATTCCCTTCAATGGTAAATTGATTATACTGTATTCAATACTTAAGAAGCTTACATGAATTCATCTGTTTGAATGTGAAGCTGATTTTTTTCCCTGGGTGATTTTACGGTATTTAAGATACATAAAAGCTCCTACTAGTTCATCTATTTGAATGTGAAATGCTGAATTTCTTTTTCCGATTTCCTTATTTTAGTTTGTCCTTGAAAGTAAGAAATGGGTGAGAAGAAGAAGGCTGGGGCAATGTTGGTGAGGCTTGTTTCAGCCGCTGGGACAGGATTCTTCTACGTGGTGAAGAAGACCAAGAGGCTTCCAAGCAATCGGATAAAACTCGAGTTTCGTAAGTCCGACCCTCGAGTTAATCGCCATGTCCTCTTCATAAAGGCCAAGATGAAGTGAGTCAAACTCCCCATTCCCTCGTTGAAGGAAGCATACAAAATCAATCAAATTGATTTGTCGATCACGTGTTTCTAGGTTGGTATTGCTTCGCATTGAACAATTTCTCAGATGAAGTGTGCTGAATAGAGCTATTTTATTGAAATTTATCTTTTTAATGGTGATAACAGATAAGCTACTTGAAATTTGTGGTATTATTTTACTGATCATGGATAATCTTTAACTCCTTAAGCTACTGGCAAGTGACATTATAGCTTATTTTCTAGTGATCAAGTTGTTTTGTTATATAGGTAGTTACAAGTCTCGCAGTTGATTATGGGAAATTTTACAAAAAAGGAATTTGGGAAGGAGAGAAAAACTGATTCTCTTATTCATTCATTCATTCTCAGAAAAAGTACAGCATATATAGCAGAGCACTGCCATTACAGAATACAACTTTGTATAACAAGATAGCACACCTTAACAAAACTAATTCTAGAATGGTCTAGTACACCTCAGCAAAACTAATTCTAGAATAGTCAATAAAAAATGATAAAATAATAGTTGGTAATATTGTAAAACTCCCCGTCAAGATGGAGAATACAAATTATGGATTCCCATCTTGCCAAGAAGAGTATTAAACTGTGTTGGATGAAGCGCTTTAGTAAAAATGTCCGCCAGTTGATTCAAGGTAGATACATGCATTGTCTTCACAATTCCAGCCTGTATTTTCTCATGAATGATATGGCAGTCAATTTCTATATGCTTGGTGCGCTCATGATAAACAGGATTGGCAGCAATATGGAGGGCAACCTGATTATCACAAAAAAGAAGTTCTGGCCCAGTATGAAAAATTCGAAAGTCTTTTAAGAGAGCAAGGAGCCAAAGTATCTCACAAGTGGTGTTTGCCATAGATATATACTCTGCCTCAGCTGAAGATCTGGACACAATTTGTTGTTTATTCGATTTCCAAGATATGAGATATGAGCCCAAAAACACACAGAAACCAGAAATCGATCTTCGTGTGTCAGGACAAGTCGCCCAATCAGAATCAATAAAAGCCTTTTACTAAATTGTTGACTCAGAAGGAAAGAAAAGACCTTGACTGAGTGTTCATTTGATGTATTGGAGAACCCGAAAAGCTGCTTGCATATGAGGAACACGAGGGGCAGTAAAAAATTAGCTCAATCTATTCACGGCATAGCTAAGATCAGGTTTGGTAATGGTGAGGTATAGTAGCTTACCAATGAGACGTCTGTAACTCGAAGGATCATCCACAAAATCACCTTCTTCCTGTGAGAGTTTAAGGTTTGGTTCCATTGGTACAGATGCAGTTTTACAGCCCAGAAATCCTGCCTCAAAGAGTAATTCCACAACATGCTTTCATTGGCAAACTGAAATTCCAGCAACAGTTCTTGCAACTTCTAAACCCAAAAAAATACTTAAGAGGACCCAAATCTCTCATATTAAAACGCTTGCTAAGAGCTAATTTAAGATCAGTCACTGCTGCTTCATTGTTGCTGGCAATTATTATGTCGTCAACATTGACCAAAAGTGTTAAAAAAATGAAATCTTGACTCTTGATGAACAAAGAATGATCATTTGCTGATTGGACAAAATCGGTCTCTATTAAAACAGATGAAAACTTGTTGAACCATTGACGAGAAGCTTGTCGTAAACCATATATGGACTTATGCAACTTGCAAACGGCATTAGGAGGAAGACTCTTCCTTTTTCGACAAGAATAACCTGATGGAATACTCATATAGATTTCCTTAACAAGATTACCATGAAGAAAAGCATTTGTGACATCAAGTTGAGTAAGAGTCCATCTAAAAATTGCAGCCAAAGAAAGCAAAAGCTTAACAGTAACGTGTTTTGCTACAGGAAAAAAGGTATCCAAAAAGTCTATACCTTCCTCTTGTGTGTATCCTTTAGCAACAAGACTTGCTTTGTATCTCTCCACAGTACCATCGGCTGTAAATTTTATTTATATACCCATTTGCATCCAACGGGTCGCTTGTCCAGTGTGAGTGAGACAAGAGACCAAGTGCCATACCTTCCAAGGCCTGCAGTTCAACATTCATTGCATCACGCCATTCCTGAAACTTAACAGCCTGTGAAAAAGATTAAGGCTCGGTGTGGGTGCTAATGGCTAGAGTGAAGGCACAATGAGAAGGAGAAAGCTTATCATAATGCAGAAAAGAAGAAATGGGATACAGAAAGCTGAAGAAGGACTAGGAAGTTCATAAAGATGGTTTGTGGCCAAAGAACAATGATAATACATGAGATATGTTGGTTGTTTTATGGTACGAAGTGGACGAGAGACATGTTGTGATGCTTGTGGAAAATCAGCATCAGAATTGGAGCTATCATTAAGTGGTAAGAAAGAAGAAGTGGACTGTGAAGAAGACAGATGAGGATACTCAACAGAGTGTGGTATGACACGAGTAAAAAATAAGTCAAGATGAGCATTGTTGGGTTTAGATTGAGCAAAAGGAAATATAGACTCAAGGAAAACGACGTTCCTAGATATATATAAATCCTATTGCTCTCCAGATCAAGTAATTTGTATCCTTTATAACCAAAAGGATATCCTAGAAAAACATAAGCTCGAGCCCGTGGGGTGAATTTGTGTCGTTGGCTAAGAAGAGTTGATTCATAACATAGACACCAAAAGAAACGAAGATGGGAATATGTGGGTGGTTTGTTATTTAACAACTCAAAAGGACTTTATTGGCCAATAAGGGTGAAGGTGTTCTATTGATCAAATATACAACAGTTAGTACACAATCATCCCAATAATAGAGAGGAACCTGAGATTGAAAAAGAAGGGCTCGTGAAACATTGAGTATGTGTTGGTGTTTTCTCTCAACAACTGAATTTTGTTCTGGAGTTTCAACACAAGAGTGAAAAGGAATTATGCTTTTAGAACGAAAGAACTCATGGAAACTAAGCTGGGGAGCATTATCAGACCTAATAGATTTAAGAGCAATATTATACTGTGTTGAAATCAGGTTATAAAATTCTAGAAAAACTCTCAGAACATCTGATTTTGAGGCTAAAAGATAAACCCAGGTGGCTCTTGTACAATCATCAACAATGGTGAGAAAAAAACGATGACCAGCCCTTGTATTAACTTGAAATGGACCCCATATATCAATGTGCACCAAATCACAAGGATGCGAAGACATATTATTATTTGAAATGAAAGGGAGACGTCTTTGCTTAGCTATATGACAAATTTGACAATGTAGAGACAATGTAGATAAAGAACTAGAAAGTTGCAATTCATTATGGAGTAATTGAAGTTTTACAATAAATGGGTGTCCCAATCTAAAATGCCAAATGTCACTTTTGCTCATTACAGAAGATAAAGAAGCTGAATTACAGATAGCAACTCCTAGATCTAGGAAATACAAATCTTTGTCTTCTACCCCTCCCAATCATCAAGCCCTGAGTGAGGTCATGGATAAAACATGAATCGAAAAGAAAGTTAACACTACAATTGTGGCTAAGGGTGAGAGCACTGACACCGAGTAAGTTGAAAGCAAACAATGAAACATATAGGACACCATATAATGTTAAGGAATCAGACATTCTAATTGTTCATATACGTTCAATTGCAATGGTCTGACCATTAGGTAATGTTACTGTGATGTTGTGGACAGCAGATGAATTAGAGAACAAAGAGATATCACAACAAACACGATGACTAGCACATGTGTCAACAACCCATTAAGAGATGTGCAAGAGAAGAAATAGAGATGGAATTACCATAGATTTGTGACACGGATGGATTCACGACTGTTTAAGGTTCAGGCATGTTGGACGCATGATGGTGAAGCTGTGAACTCAGATAGGCAATCAGCTGTTGAAGTTGATCGGTGGTGAGAGGATTATTCAGTAGAGGTGTACTCATAGTAGCAGCTGCAGAAGGTGAACTCTGCAAATGATTCGAAGAATTCTGGACCTGATTCGAATTGGATTAAAGGGAACCCACTGAGGCTAACTGGGCTGGTGTGGGTAAACTGGGCCTTGGGCTTGTATCTAGGTGGATACCCATGTAATTTGTACCACTTGTCGATTATGTGCCCGGTCAGCCCACAATGTGTACAAATGGGTCTATACCGTCTAGGTTTAGCTGAAGAAGATACAGCCGCTACATGGAGATTTGTCGTCGAACCAGTAATGAAAGAACCAGGCAATGAGGTCTAAATGCCAAGGGATTTGCTGGGCTAGATCCGATATCGATTGTACGCTGTTTCTCCTCCTGGACCACCAGATTAAATACTTTAGAGATTGAAGGCAGAGGGTCATTCATCAAGATCTGATAATTTTTGTATTCGTCGCACAAGATTTTCAATCGGGTATAATATGTATTGATGTCAAGGGAAGCCTGACATAACCCCTGAAGCCGTTGTTTGATTTGAAAAATTCTGGGCGCATTACTTTGATGAAATCTTTCATGTAAATCCATCCAAACCGCTTGGGCAGTATCTAGATAAAACAGACTATCTGTTATTTCCTTCGAAACAGCGTTGAGTAGCCATGAGCTCACCATACTATTGCAGCGGGACCAAATTTCAGCAAGGAGCTCTCCATTCGATGGTTTTGGAATTGATCCATCGACAAAGCCGAGCTTATGTTGGCATTGAGTGCCATAACCATTGCTCTTTTCCAGGTGTTGTAATTTGGAACAGTAAGAGGATGAGAAACCAGTATGAGACCAGGGTGGTCTCCACTATGAAGAAAATATGGACTACTAGTATTATCCATGGTAGCTGAATCTCGTTGATCCATGTTGCTAGACGATGAAGGTTGAGTCAAAGGTCGGAACCGATTGTTATTATGCTGTTGACCTCTACGGGCCATGTTCAGACACTAAGCGAAGAAGCGTAGATAATATTTCTCTGATACCATTTTATAGAAAAGGAGTTTGGGAATGAGAGAAAAACTGATTCTCTTATTCATTCATTCTCAGAAAAAGTACAGCATATATAGGAGGGCACTACCATAACCGAATACAACTATGTATAACAAGATAGCACACCTCAGCAAAACTAATTATAGAATGGTCTAGTACACCTCAGCAAAACTAATTCTAGAATAGTCAATAAAAATGATAAAATAATAGTTGGTAATATTGTAAAAATCTTATTTTGGTTTTAAACAAGTTATGCATCTTGATTGCAAACTTCAACAGGTATCCTTTAGTGTGTTTTCAAAATATGAGCCACACGCCTAAAAAAAAAAATTGTACGCAAATAAAATTAACAGTACGTTCGACCAAAGACATACCACAGATAAATGTGGTGAGGCAGACCGAGACAAGCCATAAATATATACTCCTTACCTTTGGGTTACCGATAGGCTTTTTTTCTTGGGTACAATTGTAAGTATCCATTATTTATGATCATCATAAGAGTTCAAGAAATGAGGCTCACATTAAAGAATGCAGTATATTTTTCTCTGTAGATATGTAACAAGCTTCTCTAACCAAGTCAACACGCTTAACAATAATTATTAAAATCAGATTAAACAGCCAGTATGGGAACCGTCTCGTTCAGGTGCATTAATTGGTCCATTGAACAAAGGATTCGGTCAAGAACATTGTGAACTCAAGCACCACAGTACACTGTTAAAGATAGATTCTTAGCCACTGCATGAACGTTGTTGGATCTTTGGAAAACAGTGTATTTCATATCAAATAACTTATCTAAGATCTGCATGCTTGAGTTGTATACATCACCTCCTGCTGCCACCGAAATGTGAAGGAACCTTTCTGCAGTAAATACAATTTATTTGTCCACTATGGGCAACTTGCAGGAAGGATGTTTTCTTCTCTTGATGTGCTAAACCTCGACTCATTTCCCAAAAAACAGACTAGCTCATGAGTGACATTTCTACTCATTGCTGTCACCTCCAGAGTTTGTCGTACCTGGATTAATAGCACCCTTGTGCTGAAGAGAAGATAGTGCTGTCTTTACCAGTTTCTACGACTAATAGTTGCATTTTAGTAAGTCCTGTAAGTTCCCTCGTTGATACCAAAATGACTGCATCTACTTAAGCGATGCCAAACAGATAAAGTTTTGAAAGGTGTACAAGACGTGCTAAAGTTCTGATTTCTACCATTTCTAAATTCTAAGGCACTCTTGTCGAAGAAATCTTAGAGAAAGAAAAAAATGCTATTATGGAAATATAAATTTATTCATTTTGAAATGAATATACATTAAGCATAAACATGCTTACAATTTTCAGAACTAAATAATTTAAAATGATGCATCTCATTGAGCTAAGAATCGTTTGATATTTGTTATACTAATATGAGAAAATAAAAAGTAACCAAAATTTCAAGAAAGGAAAAAACACCCGCACTGACAGATTTTCTCCTTTGATGCACGGGGCAAAAGCAATTCATGGATTGATTACTCAGCAACTCTTTTTGATTTCTCCTACATTCTTAACCAAAACTTCTATAGCTTCCACTTTAACCATTGATTTGCCAAACTGGACAAAAAAAAAGTGGAGGAACTGCCAACAGCCAACTATTTCAAGACTCCCGATTTCGTCTATTAAAACCCTTGGTGGATTCTAAACCTTGCGGGCTTCTTTCTTTTTTGGACCTTGCTGATTCTCCTGAAAAGATTGAGCTTTTTGCTTGATTCTTTGATGGCTGAATGAAAGATTTTATTGGTTGCTTGATGACATTCCTCATACTGTGTGATGCTATTGTTTAAAGATTAGCCAATTAAAGTGATCTGTTAAAGTTAATTTTGACTAATGGGTATTAGGTTTCATGGAAATATAGTGTAGAAACTGGAATGATTGTTTCAAATTGATGAGGGGACAATTTGAAACAACTAGAAGATAATAACTATTCAGTTATTATTATTATTATTATGGGGTCATGGTCCCCAATTGAGGGTGATTTTTCAAATTCTTTACATTCCCATAAATAGAGAGTAAAATTGAAGAAAATATCACCAATCAATTGGAAGATCATAACCCATTCAGGTAAACAATCAGACATCTATGGATCAAGGCATGTTTATGATTTATTCTTCTCTGATTTCAACATGGAGTATGTATTAGGGTTTATATGTGAAAAGGGTTTGATTAAAGCATATGGATTGATAATCATTTTTTATATTAATCTATCAAGTGGTATTAGAGCCACTCCATAATTGAATTCTTGAGAAGTTAAAGTTTTAAAATTCTGAATTTTTTGGTTTATATGATCTTCATGTTATTTTATATAATTTAGCATGTTATTATGATAATCAAACATATAATTATATGGGTTTTGGTTTAATTAAGGTTTTTCTTCCAAAATTTCGGATTTTCAAATTTGTTGAAATATTTTCCAGTTTATTAAACAAAAAAAAATTGAAATCCGGACTTGTAGCGCCGACGGCGACAATAGCAACAGCAGCGAGTGGCTGGGGGGCCGCCGGCCACATTAGGCCTTGACGCAAGGGATGATGGAAAGGCGGAAATTTTTTTTAGGGTTTTTTTGTTTTTTTGAAGTTTTGGAGGCGGGGGCTTGGGCTGCAAATTTGATAATTTTAGGCCCCTGCTTGCTATTTAAAATTAGAGTTACATATTTATGTTTCAGTCCCTAAAGTTTAATGTTAATTCTAATTGGCCCTTAAGGTTATGAGTATTAATAATTCAGCCCCTGAAGTTCTATAATTAATTAATTTGGGCAATTTAAGTTCTGAATTTTATAATTAAGCCCCTAAATATTCATAATTGGTCTAGATTAGCCCCTAAAGTTTCGAATAATTTATTTTTGAATCATAAACTTTTCAATAATTAATTTTGACCCCTAAAGTATTGAATTATTAACCCTTAGGCCCTTAAAGTTTCAAGTTATATAAAATCAAGTGTTCTACTTTTCAAATTTTGGTATAAATGACTCATTTGAAAATATAATATTCGAAAGTGAATTGATTGAAACAACATGTTGCCAAAGCAACCTATTTTGTGGAAATTAATTAACTTAAAATATTAGAAGGAATTTGTGTGTGTGCTTGTTCATGCGGATATTAGCCAACCCAAAGGAAGATTAATATTTGGCCGAATTATATGTATACTTGTGGTGGTAAACGTGTGACAATGATAAGATTTTCATGTGAATAATAGATCAATCCAAAGATGAGTTTATTATTTGACATGAGTTATTGTCAATGTTTGATCACTACATCAAAAGTACCACTTACAATTAATATTACTGTCCAAAGACTTGATATTAATGATGTGCTAGGTATCTTATGATGAGGTTTACCATTATTTGAATTTATTGATTATTGAATGTTAAAATTAATATGAGCATAATTCTTCATTTTCTCTCCACAGCAAGTTCATCTACTACAATTATATCTGCAAATATTAATTATATTCATATGCTCAATTGGACAAATTTCAAGGATTAGAAAGAGAACGTACTGATTGTTTTTGGCTGCATGGATCTAGATCTTGTGCTTCTGATTGAGCAACTCACTCTTCTTACGAAAGAAAGTTCATCTGATGAAAAGAAGAATTTTGAGAAGTGGGATCACTCAAATCGCATGAGTCTAATGATCATTAAGTGCGACATTCCGAAAGCCTTTAAATGCGCAATATCTGAAGAAGTGACTAATGCCAAGAATTTCCTTGCAGAAATTGAGAAACGTTTTGCGAAAATAATAATGCAAAGATTGATTTCAATGAAGTACAAAGATTAGGGGAAATATAAGGAAGTATATCATGGAGATGTCTGACGTTGCTTCTAAACTTAAGGCACTAAAGCTCGAGCTGTTTGATGACTTGCTCGTACATTTGGTATTGATATTGCTTCCTTCCTGCATAGTTCAGTTAATTTAAGGTCAGTTATAACTGTCGAAGGAGACATGGTCTCTAAATAAGCTCATTTCATATTGTGTGCAAGAGGAAGAAAGGTTGAAGCAAGACAGAACTGATAGCATTTACTTGGCAAGCACTTCTAAAGATAAGGGCAAGAAAAGAAAGAAGGAATGTGAAGCTGCTCCTAAGGGTCCAACACAAAAGAAACAGCAAGAGAACAAAGAGACGTGTTTCTTTTGCAACAAGACTGGACATGTGAAGAAGAACTGTACCAAATATCACGCCTGGCTTGCAAAGAAAATGTACAAATCTTACTTTGGTCTGTTCTGAGGTTAATTTAGCTTCAGTACCTAGAAATACTTGATGGTTAGATTCTGGTACTACTACTTACATAAGTATTTCTATGCAGGGATGCCTGAGTTACCGAAAGCCAAATGATAATGAAAGATGCATCTTTGTGGGTGATGGCAAATCGGTGGAAGTTGATGTAATAGGCACTTTTAGGTTATTGTTGGGAACTGGTCATTATATAGATTTGAAAGACACTTTTGTTGTGCCCTCTTTTAAACAAAATTTGATTTTTGTTTTTTTGTTGGACAAATTTGGATATTGTTGTTCATTTGGAAACAATCAGTTTAGTCTTTCATTGAATTCCAATTGGTACTGGTTTATTATCTGCATATGATAACCTATATTTGCTTGATACTGTTGCATTATATAATGAAATCCTGCAAGTGGAATCACGTGGTACTAAACGCAAATTAAATAATGAAAATTTCGTAAAATTATAGCACAAGCGCTTAGGTCACATCTCAAAAGTTAGAGTTGAACGACTTGTGTCAGATGATATCTTGGATTCCCTTGACTTTACGGATTTTGATGTCAGTATTGATTGTATCAAGGGAAAACAGACCAAAACAAGAAGATTAGGTGCTCACATAATTTCGGATGTCTTAGAATTGATACACACGGATATTTGTGGACAATTCCCTACGGCTTCTTGGAATGATCAACAATATTTTATATCATTCATAGACGATTACTCACGTTATGGGTACCTATATCTTATTCATGAAAAGTCTGAGTCACTGGATATGTTCAAAGTTTGTAAAACTGAGGTTGAGAATCAACTCAACAAAAGGATAAAAAGCGTTAGGTCTGATCGTGGTGGTGAGTACTACGGCAGATATGACGGTTCAAGTTAACAATGTCCAGGATCATTTGTTAAATACCTAGAGAAATGTGAAATTGTCCCACAATACACCATGACAGGGTCGCCTAGCATGAATGGTGTAGGTGAAATATGAAACATAACTCTTAAGGATATTGTAAGGAGTATGATTAGTCATTCTACCTTACCAAAAATCACTCTGGGAAGAAGCGTTAAAGACTCCAGCTTATATTCTGAACAGAGTACCAACTAAGGATGCTGTCAAAACACCTTATGAACTTTGGACAAAAAAAAAGTCTAGTCTAAAGCATTTTCATATTTGGGGATGTCCAGCTGAGGTTAGGCCTTATAGGCTACATGAAAAGAAATTGGACTCCAAAACAGTAAGCAGCTACTTTATTGGTTATTCTGAACAATAAAATGGCTATAAATTTTACGATCCCACGACTAAGTCAATTTTTGAAACGTGAACCGCAATATTTTTTGAGGATGTTGAGTTTGGGGAGGAGAAATAAGGTGAGAGACATTGTCTTTGAGGAAGAAGTTGAGGAATGATCGGTTTCGATTCTTTCTATTGCTTTTGACAATGTACATGTTCCTATACCTGTCATTGATCAAGAAGCATATCTAGAACCTCAACAAGACAATATTGAAAATCCTCCCATCCAAAATGAAGTAATTATTCTAGATATACAAACTCAACAACATCAAGAACTAATATCTTTAAGGAGATCCACGATAGAAAGGAAAAATGTTATTTCGAATGATTTTATAGTATTTCTCCAAGAACATGAGGAAAATAATATATTGATGAAAGATGATCCAATCAACTTCCATCAGGCCATGCAGGGTTCTAACTTTCAAAAGTGGATTGATGACATGAGTGAGAAGTATAAGTCTATACAAGACAATAAAGTTTGGGATATTGTCCTGTTACGAGAAGGTGCGAAACCCATTGGTTGTAAATAGATATTTAAAACTAAGGCTCGTCTTGTAGCTAAATATTTTACCCAAAAGGAAGGCATTGACTTCAAAGAGACTTTCTCTTCAGTTTCAACGAAAGACTTTTTCAGGACAATTATGACACTTGTTGCGCAGTTTGACCTTGAGCTATATCAGATGGTGTTAAGACAGCATTTTTCAATGGTGACATTGATGAGACGATCTATATGGTGCAATCAAAAAACTTTGTGTCGGAGACCCAATGAATATGGTTTGCAAATTAAAGAAATCCATTTATGGGCTTAAGCAAGCTTCCCGTCAATGGTACCACAAATTTCATCAAATAATTATCTCATTTGGTTTTGAGGTTAATGCTGTTGATGATTGTATGAATCACAAGTTCAGTGGGAGTAAGCATATTTTCCTGGTTTTGTATGTTCATGACATACTGCTTGCCACTAACTATATAAGCATATTGCAAGAAACCAAGAGATTTCTATCAAGAAATTTTGAGATGAAAGATTTTGGTGACGCCTATTTTCTATTAGGGATTCAAATACACCGGGATCGTTCTTAAGGTATTCTTGGATTATTACAAAAGAGTTATATCGATAAAGTATTTAAGAGGTTTGGCATACAGGACTGTAAACCAGGTGACACCCCTTTCGCTAATGGAGACAAATTTAGTCTCAAACATTGCCCACAAAATGATCTTGAAGTTAAGGAAATGTAGAAGATTTCCTATGCATCAGCTGTTGGGAGTCTTATGTATGCTCAAGTTATGTACACGTCCAAACATAGCATTCATTATTGGAATGCTGACAGATATTTGAGCAACCCTGAAATAGATCATTGGAAAGCAACCAAAAGGGTTATGAGGTATTTGAAGAGAACAAATGATTACATGCTCATCTATATCAGATCGGATCAGTTAGAGATCATAGGGTACTTCGATTCTGATTTTGCTAGATGCTAAGACAGCAGGAGATCCACATCAGGCTATATCTATCTACTAGCTGGTGGAGCTATTTTCTGGAAGAGTGCCAAGTAGACACTCATAGCTTCTTCTACCATGGCAGCAGAGTTTGTAGCATGCTATGAGACATCTAATCATGGAATATGGCTATGAAATTTTGTCATTGAGCTGCGCATTCTGAATGGTGTAGAAAGACCACTAAAGTTATATTGTGACAATAACTCAGCAGTTCTATATTCCAATAACAACAGGGGCTCATCTAAGTCAAAACACATTGACATTAAGTTCCTGATTGTTAAGGAAAGAGTACAGAGTGGACATATTTCCATAGAGCACATTGAGACAAACTCTATGATTGCGGATCCGCTTACTAAGGGATTGACTCCCAATATCTTTCATGAGCACATTGTTCGTATGAGTGTTGTATATCATGAGGATATCATGTTTTAGTAGGAGTTTGTATTTTCATTATTTATGTTTTGGACACATTTGTGTATTTGGATATTTTTTGTACAGAAATAAAGTATTCAGTTTATTTCACTCTGTTGTTATGTTCAGTATTGATCTCACTTAAAAAAATAAGGTTGGACCAGTTGAAAATAGACATGTTTGGATCACATAACATATAATTTTCATGATACACTCACATGATTGATCTATGTCATTTAATTGTATGGGTGTACGTGATCATTGATGGATTTAGTCACGTTAAATGTGACGAAAATCGCTTTGTTCCTATATCAATATGACTAATGGACGAGATTGCTTGGAAATACTCATAATAATGATAGCAAAATTTTGAGCTCATAAGGTTGTGCACATTTGTAAGATTATATAAATGGCCCAGTGGGAGATTGTTGGAAAATTCCAACATATATGAGGCCACGCACGTAATATATTAAAATGTGTGGTGCTATTGTTTAAAGATTAGTCAATTAAAGTGATCCATTAAAGTTAATTTTGACTAATGTGTACTAGGTTTCATTGAAATATAGTGTAGAGACCGGAATTGTTGTCTCAAATTGATGAGGGGTCAATTTGAAACAATTGAAAGATAATAACTATTCAGTTATTATTATTATTTTGGGGTCATGGTCCCCAATTGAGGGTGATTTTTCAGATTCTCTACATCATCATCAATAGAGAACAAAATTGAAGAGAAAATCACCAATTAATTGAAAGATCATAATCCATTCAGGCAAACAATTAGACATCTATGGACCAATGTATGTTTATGTTTTATTTGTTTCTCCGATTTCAATATGGAGTATTAGGGTTTGATTAAAGCATATGGATTGATAATCCCTTTTATGTTAATTAATCTATCACATACTACCTTTAAGGGAAGAGGTGCACTTAACTGAAGTAACTGCCTCCTAAGTCGAGTTCATAAGGAGGGCTGCATGGGACTGGAAAAGACTCTTGTTTTGATTGACAATGTGTGTCCGCTCGTGCAAAATCAAACATATTTTTCATTTTTTTGTTTTGGGAAACAATTTTTTTCAATAACAAACAAAACACATTTTTGATAATCTTAGAACCGACTCTCAAAACTAAAAATTCAAAATTAATTCAAAATTCAAAACTGAAATGCAAACCAAACAGGACCTTAAAAATCTAAATCGGAGTTGGAGAATATATGGTATAATTTTCCAAAACAACTTTAGTTTTTCTTCTACATTTTTATACAATTTTTATTTCTATTTCCACTCTTTAAATTCTCACACGCTAAATTTTGTATACTATAGTTTTTAGTTTTGTACTTATATAAATTTTTTAAGTTTAGATAAGTAATCTTTTCTAGACCCATTGTGATTATAACAAATGAATTCTACTTCTCCAGATCGTAATTCTATTTCTGAATCCAACTCCTCGTATTTTAGAAGATGGCTGCACCTCATATTTGGGTGCAAGTTTTGGAAGAACAAAATAGACTTGTTGCACATAAGAGGTGTGGAATAGTTTTTCGTTGAAAGAAGTTATTATGATTGGAAAAAAAAGGAAATAAGAGCGGTTTGTAATTACTATAAAAATTCCTATGCTTTGGGTAAGAATTTCGGTTTGTAATTACTATAAAAATTCCATTAAATCATACGGATTTCATAGTTTTATTTTATTCATGTGCTCATATCTTATATTGTAGGAAGTGATGTTAGCGTGTTGATTTGATTTGCCATACCCATTTTGGTAATTAGCAGCCCACTTGGTACGGATTAAAATTCAAATTTTAATCTAAA
The DNA here is from genome assembly GCA_903798255.1 of Fraxinus quadrangulata. Lineage (NCBI taxonomy): Eukaryota > Viridiplantae > Streptophyta > Magnoliopsida > Lamiales > Oleaceae > Fraxinus > Fraxinus quadrangulata. The sequence goes on from CAIGRB010064728.1 coordinate 40,291, forward strand.
TTAAAGTCAATAATTAATTTTAATCACATATTGTATGAGTTTCATAACTTTTCAATCACACATTTTAATAATACTTATCAAAATCCCCACCAAACGAGGGTTCATACATTGAGTCCTCAAATATTTTAAAAACCGGTAACTATCCCTTAAAAAACAACTCATTATTATTCAATATTCACCAAACTTTACTTTACACAAGCATATATTATTTCTCACCGTTTTTATCAATTTTAATTTCTTAGAACGGTTAGAGAAAATTTTTGGGTCGCTGCATAATAATCCATTATTCGACCTTTAACAACGAATATTACTCGACTCCAATATGAGAATACCATAATTTGTATAATCCAATATTTGGAACAAAACAAGAGTAAATTATTTCAAATAATCTATGTTATTCCGAAAATTTGAATAACGTGATAGTGAGAATGTAAGTTCGGGAGACATTAATATGACTCTTTTTTTAATTTTGTCCATACATCAATCTAGTACCATATACCAATTATGTCACTAATATAAGTTCTTAATGTCCTCTCGAGTTAAACTCAAATTGAATTTTTTGAAGACGATGCCTTTTACCTTCGAAGTGAAATAGAGTCAAAACTAAAAAGAATTAGCACGTCAATTTTCCAATTAACCTTTATTGAAGAAATTTCCAATTTATCATTTTCCCCCATGGTTATACATCTATCTCTTTCAAGGTTTTCGCTTCGCATTTCTTCTTCCTTTTCCTATTGCCCAACAATTCTTTTGCGTTCCCTCATCATTTTAATTGTTGAATTTTGACCTCAAATTATTTTTCATTCTCGAAACCAAATTATTTTTAAAACTAAAGATTTGCTACATTTGGTGATGGTGCCATGTCATTATTGACCTTGTCGAGACTGCAGCATAGTTACAAACTACGATTATATTGGTATGAAGTAGTAAAAAGACAATTGTGCGTAGAAGAATGTACATATCGAAGATGGAAATATACGAAGATAATTCACAAAGACAAAAATATATTAGTATCATTACAAAGACTAATTCTAAATTTATGAAAAGTGGAATATTTTTTTTCCACTCCAACTCGATTAAAGCAATTTCCTTGAAGTTTACTCCAACAAATTAAAGGACTTGTAGGTCCAACCCTGCGACCAACTCCATCTATTGACATTATTGTGGAATTTCTTCACAACAAAGCAATAAAGCAAAACGATATTATTTAAATTTTAAAAAATAATTCCCCGTAAAATGGAAAGAGTGACATTAATGTTTTATAGGCAAATTTCTCAAAAAAAAAAAAAAAAAAAAAAATTTTACTTCCTTTCACTTAATCGTTGGTTGAGGAATCTAATTTCGATAATTATATTCACACTACAATTTTTATTTATAAATATACTACATTTTATTACTTTAAAAGTCATTAACGTTTATTCATTATCACACTTATATTATTAATTTTTTCT
>CAIGRB010064728.1:42669-56140 GCA_903798255.1 Fraxinus quadrangulata
AAAAAAATATTTTAATTTAAATTTTTTTTTAATTTTTTATTTTTTTTTTTTTTTTTTTTTTTTTTTTATTTGATAAATTTGTCCTGAACTGCATTCCCTTTTTGAACTCCAAAGGAAAAAAAAAAAATCAACAAATGGGGAGATTATGGCCATGTTGTGCAGGTGGGTGATGGTTTCGATTTACTTTTTCTTGGTTGTTGATTTAATAGCATAAGTTGGTTGATGGTTGTTTTTGTGTATGATTGGTGATGCATGATATAGTAAGATTCTGTATCGAGTTAGTAAATTCTTTCCATATTTGAGGGAGTTTCCACTAAATTTACTAATTCTGATCAATCAAAGTTTATGTGCTTATGCATATTTTGTTGATGTCCCTACTGCTCCATATGGATCCTGGGTTTTGGTGAAAAGTTGGCATCTAGTACTGAACTGAATGAAGTGGAGAAAAAAGGTTTCGTGTAGTAGACCCCAAATTTATTTGGGACAATGCCTTGCATGTTGTTGTTGTTACCCAATTATATATGCTTAGATGAAAAGAAAAGCAAAAAGTAACCATTTTCATGTTTTAAGTGATGATACTTGTGTTTCTATGCAAGTGTTTTAGACTTTCTGCAGTCTTGTTACATCAACTATTGGTTTTTGATGTTGAATGTTTGTGCATTCTCCTTGTTGATACTCTTTTTACAAGTGCATTTATGCAGATAATCTTAATGTTGCATACAAATAACTGTGATAATTTATCTTTTTGTTTTTCACTCTTCTTATGATGTTCTAGTAATAGTCAAGTTCTGTTGATTCGACGTGGAAATGCATCAAGGATTTGTTCACTAAATTGGACAAATCAAAATTATACCTGACCTTTGCCATGGGAAAAAAATTGAACGTCTCAACCTGTTTAGGGATCCTTTACATCTTACTCTATGTGCAAACTTAACAAAGTCCATTTGCAAATTCTATCAAAAGGTAAAACAACATTTGGATACATTTTGTTCATCTTATTGTTAATATAGTGTCCCATTAGATCCTCTTGTACTTCATCGTTCTTATCTCCTTAACTGATAGAGACTAGACACCACAATTGGTATTTTAAAATTTTTTTATTAGATCCTTATTGTTAGCACTATTTGGGTCAGATTATTTCGTTTAAACCTTTAATGTAGATTTTGTTATCTTGATTATTTACTATGCTGCTCATTCTGAATCTTATGTTGGCAACAAATTGTTCATGGCATGTAGGTTGATTCTTATGATAGGGAGTCAAGGAATATGATTAGGAATTCAGCCCGAAGTGCAAAAAGTTCGGATCTAACCCTTCAAATACCTCCGAGGCCTGGGGGTTTCGGGAGCAGCTTTAGAGGCAAAGGTTTACTCCAGTCTCCAAGTGTCTTAAATGGGAATTCTTCAAGTGGAGGCTTTCTTCGGGCTCTAAGCTTTAAGAAAAGGGTCACTGCATCAGATGGCGAAAGAAGCTCTCTCCTTAGTTCAGATCCTAAGGCTGAAAGCCTGGTTTTTGCCAATCTCATGCCTAACTTTAATTGGAAAAGGTGTACTTCCCTTCCTGTCACTCCTGCAACGATCCTGTCACCTACAGTTATTACGCCTACATCAGCAAGGACTCTTAGCGAAAGGCAACAGTCTTCCGTAAGTTAGTGCCTGAACTCCAACTTTAATTATTAGCAATTATATATCTCATTTTTGGATGCTGTAAATTCTCACTTAGATGTTTGCTTCAAATCTATAATATATTAAGCCCGTGTTTGGTTTAGATAAAAATCTGTTTTTTAGTAGATTTTGATAAAAGTTGATGGATATGTGGTTGAAAAATTGTGGGTTCCATGACCTATATGGTTATAATTAATTGTGGATTTTGACTTAGATTTTAATCCAAATTTTAAGCTGAACCAAAGAGAGGCTAAGTAACACGAGTCGAGAATCATTTTTTGAACAATTTTATCCAAGTTATATTTTGACTATTTCAATAATACCATTTTGAGCTATAACTTATTCATTTATTATATTATTGATTTATTCATTGATTTCTTCCTCTTTATGTTCATTAAAAATTATCAGCATCACCATATTTAATTGATTCATTGATACATTTTGTCAGTTGAATTACCTGTTTGCATCTTCATGATTTATGCTAGTTCAATATCAATGAGGAGATATCATGAAAGAGAATCAAAACCCTATCCCTTCCTAGATCTCCCTCTCACACTCGTATGTGCTCCAGTTCCCAGTTGAGTTGAGAATCCTTAATCCAAACCTCGTGTATGAGGGGTACTGGCAGGTGCTTGCCTAGGTCTGCAGTGAGAGGACTTTGTCATCTAGCACTGATCTCCCGAGCTGTAGGCTTGTGGAAGTTGGGTGAAACAAACAATATTTCTAAACATAATACAAACAGGTAGGGGGCCAAAGGCTCCCCCTGTCTTAGGCCCCTGCCAGGTGTGAAAGATTCCGTAGTTTCCCCATTCCATAGAACTGAAAGCCTTGTGGTAGTGATACATTCCATTATCAAGGAAATAAAATTCTGAGGTAGGCCAATTTCCTTAGCAGTTNATTACGTGATTGGTTGGTAAAGGAAGAAAGAGATAGGATGATTGATGTCTACTCTCTCTTTAGTGAGTACTAGGGTCCGAATCCTTAACTATCAATGGTGTAAAAAGATGCTCTCAGTTTTTTTATGTCTGTTGGCTTTACCCTTTCTTAAAAATGTGTATGAACGTAGTTCAAGTTTTCACCCAATTCACCAAGGAATACTCTGCCCAAAACAAAACAACATCCCTTTAGATAGAGTGTCTTTCTCTTTTTAATGTCTTTATTTTATGTACTTTATTGTTTTTTTTGTTCTGACAATTCATTTTTCCCCCTAATGAGTTCTCGATGAATTATATCTTTCTTTTTTCCATTAGATCTAGAAATGTATTGTCACCGTCATTTTATATTTTTGTGCCTGCGTGTATATTTGTTTTTAATCCCATCTAATTGAAAAAATTAAATGATAAGAAATTGAATCTAATGGATTAAAATCTAGAATTCAACTTCAACAAATCAAATCAATTTTTAAGTGGCTAACAGTAAAGAATTCTTTAGTTCTTAAACTGTGCATATTTATGTTATTATAAATATTTTTTCGAGCATTATCCATTAATGGTGTTGCCTGTGATATTAACTTTTATCTCATATTTTATATTTGATTCGAAAAAGAAATGTATTTGCTTTCGATGTTCTAACAATGACTAAACATACTGGTGGAAAATGGTTCGTGTAGTAGATTACAATTTTATTAGAAACAAGGCCATGATAAGGTGAATATGACGTGTTTTCTGTGGGGAATAACCACTCGTGATATTTAGGCCGTTAGATGTACCCTAAAGGGCCTAAACGTTGTTTTGTTGTTTTCAATCATAAACTTCCCTTTGTTCTTAAGTACTGTTTTTACCTGTAATATGATTCTATTATTTACGACTTCTTAGGATAACAATTTTCATAGCTGTCTTCTCACCTTTCGATGTTTATTTGTCATTTTTATGAAATTTCTTTGGGATATCGCAGTTGTAGTAAAAAATATATCTATCTGTTCCATCTTTATGATTGGTTTGAATCACTTCTGTCATTGCATCATCAGATCCTCAATCTCTAAGAAGCTAATTACCTTTATCATATATTTGTGTAATATATACCTTGCGGCCATGCCTTTAAATTCATAGTTGTGGTAGTGAAAAAGAGAAGGGGGAATTATTGGTAATATACGCTTAGAGATGCAGCATATAGGGAGCCGTGAGAAAGTGCAACACACGTAGAAGATGAGATTTAGTTATCTAATTTTACATATACTTATTGCAGATAAGTGCTTCGCAAACTACTGTTTCGAGGTCCCTCTCGGCGCCTGGGAGGAATTTCGTCATTGTAAGGTCATCATCTTTTGCTGCTCGTGAAAATCATGCTCCAGATGCTGGCAGCGGTATGTCACATGCATATGTATTTGGTGATCTGGTTTCCTCTTCATCTCTCTTTGATCACTGGGCAAACATGGAACTTGACTGAATCACTTCATTATCCTAATTGGCATTTCCCTAATTCTAATCAGAAAAATACATCTGAATGATAGCTCATGCTAGTTGTTAGTGTTACTTTCATGTTTTTTATTTTTATATATATGTATACACGTCTTACGTCTATGCTACAGTAAGAAAGAAAGTAAGTTGAGATTACGAAGTAACTTAGTCGAACTATAAAGATAGAGAGGTTAAGGTTATGAAGTAAGGTCAGCTAGTTAAAGAAAGTTCAGCTTATGAAATCGCTACTGTTAAGATGATTAATTAAGTAGTAGTGAGCCGTTAGTACAGAGTTGTGTCAGCTGTGGATATAGGCTAGGCCAAGTGATAGACTTCATCTCTTCTAAGGGTGTACTAAGACAAGGTTTTGATATGCTGGATCGAGTATATGTTGTCGCCTAGACCTGCATTTTCTATAGCTATGTAAACCGCAATTTTGATAACTTACTATTTTCTTACTTCTAAGTGAGAAAGGTTACTTTGTCGACTGTTACTCTTACAAGTTACTTATAGAAAAATGGTATTGACTTTGACCAACTTGACCAATAAAAAAGGTAGATTTATGTTAAAACAAACTCAGTTACTTATAAGTGAACTTTAAAGTCTAGACAAACATGCTTTTATTCTCGTAAACCAATATTATTGACTTGTAAATAATATGAAACTATATATAAGTCTAAAATAGCTTGTTATAACTTTGAATAATTGGATTTTCATAATTTTATCTTGTTACATTTTGCTTTGTGGCATATTAGATCAAATAACTCCTGATCCTGCCCATGAGGATCAAGAGATTCCTGAAGAAGAAGCTGTCTGCAGGATCTGTCTCGATACCTGTGAAGAAAGAAATACACTCAAGATGGAATGCAGCTGTAAAGGTGCACTCCGACTCGTACATGAAGATTGTGCAATCAAATGGTTTAGCATCAAAGGAAACACATTATGTGACGTATGTGGAAAAGAAGTTTCAAATTTACCGGTGACTTTGCTTAGGGTACCAAATGCTACTCAAAGAGATATAAGGGAGCAGAACCAACAAGGTCTGAATGCGATAAGGTGATTATTTTTTTTAATATTCTTTGTTTTTTATTCAACATCTGAATTCATTGATTTTTCTATTGTGCTATGCTAAAATTATTCATGTAACCTTTTCTGCATCTAAGTTGGAATAGAAAAAGTTAGAATAATGCCATGTTTGATAGGAAAAATTTTACATGGAAGTTGGAAATTATTTTCCATTTTAAACCTTTTAGACTGTTTGATAGGAAAGATTTTCTAGGCAATTGGTTTTCCACCATTTCCTCACGTGACCCCATTTTCCACCATTTCCTTGAATTGGTTTTCCCATGGGTTTGGTGATTTTTGGTCTTCTAGGCAATTTTTATTTATTTATTTATTTTTCAATTGAAACAAATTCCATCTCCAATTGCAACAAATTATATCCTTTTAATAAACAATTTCCATGGAAATTAAAGTCAAACGAACATAAAAAAGATCCAAAATTTCAATATTTTTCAGGTGAAAAATTATACCAATCAAACATATTTAATTGACAATTCACAGTAAAACAAGTTCTAGGCAATTCAATTCCCTAGAATTTATTTTATTTCCACCAAAATTCCATTCTTGCAATCATACCCTAAAAGTTATAAAAATATTTCTATCTAGCTTATATCCTAGTCTAGTTAGGATTTAATATTTTTCCTTTTAGTAATAGAATTTTATTATCTTCTATTGATAGGATTGTACTCCTATATTTAAGATTGATTATGTAACAATTCATTAAGCCTAAATTCTAAGTTGGTATTCGAGCGTTTTTTAATCTTTCTCGGGTTAAGCTCACAATAAAATTAGTTTTCCAAGTTGAATCCTTTGGCGACCCTCTACCCTTGCTCCGTCGAACCTTTACCGTAAATCGCTCCATTGACTCTCTACCCTCTAAATCATTACGACGATCTCTACCCTCTATCTCGCTCCAAAAATTAGGTTTTGAAAATTGGGGATATTAAAATTAGGGTTGATTTCAATTGCATACCCTAAATTCAATTTTTTGAAAAAATCGTAAATAGAAAAGCTAACTAAGAGCCTCCCAAAGTAGGGAAAAAAAGACTCACCGAGCTTCTGCTCGTCAATAACAGGTTGCACAACTCTTTATTTCGGTGACCTAGGATCGACGCCTCTTCTTTTATGCAAGTGTGGCCTAGGCGACCTCTCTTCCTTGTTCGCGAGGCTTCTACAATGAGCATGGGTCTTGTGGGTTTTTTGAGCTGTGCGAAGCTTCAGCTTATATCTCTATTACAAACCTAAGATTATCGGACCTTATTCTCATTGACTCGAACCTCTGCCTGTCAAACATCCGACGATTCTCCTTAGGGTGGCCTATTTGGATACTGGTTGGACTCAGATCTTTGTTAGGTTTTGTATTTGGGCTACTTGGGTTTCCTCCTTGAATTGGACTCTTTCAGGTTTTTCTTTTTGTGCAAGTTAGTCCCTGAGGTTTTAGAATCTTGCATACCGGTCCTAAAATTTCAGTTTTTTGAATATTGGTCCTTAAACCTTCAATTGGAGCAAGTTAGCCCTTTCTGGCGCCTTATTGGGGTTATTATGTTCTTACCGTTGTCAGATACCCTTTAGCTATTAAGGGATATAATCCCACATCGAATAAAGATGAAAAGATAGATCAATTTATAGGGATTTTGGCTACTCTTAATAAGGTTGACCTTTTAAGATGGAACCTCAAATCTTAACATGGTATAGGGATATAATCCCACATCGAATAAAGATGAAAAGATAGATCAATTTATAGGGATTTTGGCTACTCTTAATAAGGTTGACCTTTTAAGATGGAACCCCAAATCTTAACATGGTATCAGAGCCCATTAAGCTCTAACGAGTAATTCAATTCGGTTAAGATTTCAAAAAGTAAACATACGGATTTCAAGATTAGTTGCTCAAACGAGCCACCATCTTGCAGGGACATGTTAAATTATAGAATTCCACATCGAATAAAGATATAAACATAAACAAATTTATAAAGAATTGAGTTACTCCTCTTAATAAAGTTGACATTTTAAGATGGAATCCCAAATTTTAACATCAGCGACCTTTTTAAGAGTTGCATGACCTGTAATCTTAAGCTTTAGAGGTCTGACACATTGAGGATCTTCCTAAGTTCTTTAATTCTTCATTATGTTGCTGCCAATAGGCCTAATAAAGGTGATAAGACCATTTCTAACAACAAGTGTGTTTCTTCTTGTCTGAGTATTCACGAACTACTTCACCTATACATATTAAATTGGATGGGACTTGCTATCTTGTGTGGTCTAAATTCTGGAGATGCATATTATTGGTTGAAACAAAAAAGGCTATTTCAAAGGACAAAAGGTTGTATTGCTCGGGAATGATCTGAGTTATGATGAATGGGAGGCTGAAGATTCTTTAGTCAAGTCTTGACAGGATGCACTAAAAGGGAGCTATCTTGATTTTTTGACTCTTCACAATCGTCGTTCCAATTGTGTCAAGATGGTTGCCTTCTTGCTGAATATTATAATGAACTTAACTCCATATTCATTTAACGTATTATCGGAGGCCTTATGATATGACTTGTGCAGCCAATATTGTGAAGCAGAGAAAGTGTGTTGTTTAAGATCTGGTATATATGTTTCTTGCATGTCTTGATCACAACTTGGATCAAGTTAGTAGTCGTGTTTTGGCTACCTCCCTGTCCCCCCTCCCAAGTCTGGAAGAGACCTTACTCACTAGTACGTCGTGAAGTACTTATACAAGTTACTATGGGTATAGAGGTCGTCTATTATGCTTCAGTTTTGGCTATCTAGAAGAATAACTCACGACTAGCTACTCCAGCCCCTTCTACATGGCCCTGCACCCATTGTCATGACACTACACATACAGTTGATGTTTACTGGAAATTTCATAGTTACCTGGAGTGGTTAAAAGCTAAACAAGTTGAAAAGAAGAAGAAATCTAGTCAGGTTGCTACCGCTGATGCCTCTTTGTCCTCTGCTTCTGATGAAGTAAACTTTCATGTAGGACAATCCAACCAAGATGACTATTTGAATTGGTAGAGAACAGGATGCTTTTACTACTTGGAGTTGCAATCAGAGTTGAGCAACAGTTTTCAATTGGAATAGAAAAGTTAGAAATAGGAAGTATGTATTTCCTTGTATCTTATATCTTAGTCTAGTAAGAATTAATATTTTAACTTTTAGTGATAAGATTTTATCATCTCTCCTTTTTCTTTTTCTTCTACTGATTTAAGATTGTACTTGTATATATAGGATTGATTGAGCATGTAATAATTCATTCAGCCTAAATTCTAAGCATGTGTTTGTCTGAAATATATTTTTGTCATTGGTCCAATCAAAAAGAACGAAAAGTGAAATAAATAAATAAAAATACTGGTTCGACCTTTAGTTCATCCCCCTGGAATCTGAAAAGTTTATTTGGCTTATATAGTTTATACAGTTATCTTGCTTTTATCATGTATCTCGGGGACATTGGTAAAAAGTTGTTTGCTTGAACTCATTTCATTTCTGGGTCATCTGCAGTCAGCTGTGAGAAAGAGGCATTCCAATGGGCGGTACCAATGCTTTATATTATTGCTTTCTAATCTATCTATTTATCTCGTACTGAGATGCATCACTGCTGTTGTAAGAATTGAAGTATCAGGTTGAGAGTAGACTAGAAATCTGATAGTGCTCTGTGTTTCAACTCTCGTGGCTTTCTTTATAATCTCTCTTTTGTGTTTCTTTTCTTCAAATGTTTAAATTGAACATACAAATATAGTTTTTTGCATGTTTTTCCAGCACTTGGCAAGACTTTGTGGTGCTTGTCTTGATAAGCACAATTTGCTATTTCTTCTTCCTTGAGCAGCTACTGGTAAGTTTTCAGGCAATGGAATACTGGTAACTTTGTTCATCTTTTAAATGCTTACATTTTTCAGACAACTTTATCGTTTTATTTGTGTCTTTTCATTTGCAGATCGACGAGATGAAAAATCAGGCACTTATCATTGCTGCACCGTTCTCTTTTACTATAGCTCTTACAGCCTCTATTTTTGCAGTTATCTTAGGTATGACATAGCTCCTGACGACATGTTTAGTACATTTTAGTGGACAGTATTGCTCACAGTAACATCCAAGATTAGGTTGTTTTTATTCTTTACTCCATCCAGTATTGTCCAGGCTAGCATGATAAACATTAAAATTTAAAGTGATTCACACTTGATGCTATTGTCTTACGATGAGTTTGTTTATATGCAGCAATTAAAGAGTTCATATGGACTTATGCAGCTCTTGAGTTTGCACTTGTGGCCATGACTCTCCATCTTTTATATGCAATGGTGAGATGCTGCTAAATACTACTCTAATAAAATAGTCACCTTCTGTCTAATTGCTATAGCATAATTTACTCTCATTTGAAAAATCAAATGATCTTCCGTTTTTATTCTTTCTTACACTTTCACGATTTAATGGTTAGCCTTGTGTTCTCGCTGAGCAGAAGTATTTGATCATCAAATTCATGGTGGCTAAGTGAAACTTATGATACTATTTTTGAGTAATGCTATTCTTCATTAGTTGTGATCATCAGGTGGCAATGGACTCCTGATTCATTGTCCAATGGAGTTGTGATGCATTTGAATAATTGGATAAAATGTTTAGGGGGCCACGGCTACCTGGACCACTGATGAGCACAACTAATGAGGAATAGCTTTGTTTTTCTATTTTATTACAGACATTAACCTATCCAAACATGTTTCTGGAAAAGAAAATTAATTAAAAGTTTTGACTTGCTTTTAAGTTTTAACCTTTCCAAACATTATGTAAAATCATTCTTTTAGCTCACATGAACCTATTTTAGGAATGCGGGCCTAGCTTATGGGACTAAAATTATCTGGCCCAGCATGCCTGGGTTGTGATGGGTCTACGGGGTTTAACCTTCTTTTTTCTTTTTTTTTTTTAACCTATAGTCTCGTGGGGGCAGACATGGTCTGGGCTTTGCCGCCAGGCACTGGCCCTGCTCCTGGGCAGTCTGACTTAACCCCCTACTCACGTACCTCTCGAGTAGTCTGGCAATGTTTGTCTTCTGAGTGCATGTTTTGAAAGCCAAGCCTTTCTCTGATCGCGATGGCTTTACTGAAAATATTCCCATTCGGTTTGATCTTGCAGCTTCATTTACCACCTGTTTATGCGATCCTGCTATCGTCTGTCTTAGGATTTGGAGTGGCTATGAGTCTCAACTCTTTGTATATTCATTACTTTTCCTGGCGGGTTCAAGTTGCTGAAAACTCGAACCTGGTATAATTGTATACCAGAGAGAGATGAGATTGGTCGGGTATGGACTAGTAGCAGGAAGTATTAGTTGCTCGACTGCAAAGATACAGAAACTGAGGTGCATATTTAATAAGCTTTGCCTAACGTCAATTTGTTAGAATCATCCAAGGCTGGAGCGGAAGTTCAAATTGACTCATTGATGAAGAGAGTCTATGACTGTTCTGTTTATGTAGAGATCTTGCCAACAGTTGCAATGTGAAAATGGTACTCTGCCGGCTAATGGAGATTACTTTATTGACATTAATAGTTAATATTATCAGTAGCAGGTGCTGTTTATTTTGTCATGATTTGAATTGCGAAGTGTAATGCTTTGGCCTTTTGACTCGTTTTAGAGTTGATATGTTGTAGAGACGTGTGTGGAGCAATCCTTTTTCTGTAGCATGAATCGATCTTCTCGAAATCATGTGGATCTCCTCTTTTAGATTTAGCTCTTGCATCTGCTTCAAGATCTCATAATTTCAAGAAAGAGATGTACTTACAGCGGATGGAGTCGTGCTGCTAGACAGAATCTCAACGTGACATGTCTAGAGAATGAGGTGCAGCATCGGCCATGGCAGGCCAAATGGCCCAAAACGAACACACTTGTCAAATTGTCCTGGAGAGCCAGACCCAAAATTGCTCAATAAAATACAGAAAAAGTCATACATGCCCCAATACAAATACTAATTCCCAATTCAAAAAAATACTAATTACAATATTAATTATTCTTAAACTAACTTCCAAAAATATAACCCAAACCGCCTTTCGTAACTGAAAGAATTTGACTCTAGCCAAATTCACGTTCTGCATTGAATGACCATTCCAAAATCAGACACGAAATCAAAAAATTTGTATTGGAGAATGTCAATTCTCCGGCACGGATTATATTTTGAAACGTCATCTGTAACTAAAGGAATTCGAATTCAGCCGAATTCATGTTTTGCATTTAATGATCATTCCAAAATCAGACACGAATTCGAAAAATAAAAAATAAAATAAATGTATTGGAGAATGTCAATTCTTTGGCACATACATCATCTTCTACAAATATCGTTCAGGAACCATTTTTTTGTATGGGTCGCCAAATTTCGATTTCTATTTCACGCCAGGTATGTTCGATTCTTCCTCTGAAATCTTTATACAATGCTAAAGATGGTTTGCAAGAAATAATGTATAATGCATTATTCACGAAACACGAGAATACATTTAGACTTTTCTTACAGGCAAAAATATGGACAGTGAATAAGGCTGATAAACATATTTAGCATAGCCATTTGGCAAAGAGACTTTTAGAGTCGTATAATCACAATGCTTTTCTTTCATGTGTGCTAATTCCACGGTGGAAAATTTATGCTCAACAAGAAGTGAAATTGTGGCAAACTTGCTAAGGCGATTCTCATAAGCTGGAATGCTCAACTCCCTTATATTTGGGTCCTCATATTCATCCATGCTCACCACATCGCCTATAACATATTTCTCAGGAGTTGGAGTGAAGCCAAAACTTGAAATATCCACTTCCTCGATGCTTAGAAACTCGGTCAAACTTGTTTTCAGATCATCCACGAAAATATCACTTGCACTGTAATGAGCTGAATTAGGTGGATCAGTTGATTCGCCAATGCTGGTTATATCCGAGGACCTGGTGTGTCATGAAGAACATACACATCCAAATGTGGCATTTCTCTACCTGTGACACTATAACAGGACCATTGCACTTCTGGGGCTGTCAGTCAATAACATCATGTTCGACTAATAAATTGTCACTCGGCAACATGATGTTACTGTAATAGCAATATTAACTATAAAGTGTAATTGCAAAAGATTTAAGAAAACCAAAGATTGGAGATAAAGGTATTGGACAAACGAGCATTAAAAATAATTCGAAAACTACCATAAAAATTCTACTCACACTAATAACATGTTAAACCTGCAAAATTCATTCTCCCATATATTAAGAAATGAGATTCAAGACTTCACAACCTGAACTGTCATTTAAAACACCAGATTCGACAAAAGAGATAGTACCACTTTATAACATGATTACATTTACATTGCACCATTCCCCAAAAGAATAATGTTTCATGCAAGTGAACATAACAAAACACTGGACATAAAAATGCAAATTAGCCTTAACAAAATACTGGACACAAAAGATCTGACTAATAAGACACAACAATGTAATCATAGTCTGCATACAAAAAAATCTCACACCAAGTAGCCTATCAGTATCTAACTTCATTCTACAATCCCTACTCGATCACTATTAGGGTTCAACTTCCTATCCCGCCTCACACTACGAGGTACAAGGTCAAAATCAATATCGTACGCTTCAATCATCTTCTAGATGCCAAGCCAAGTCAGATCGAACTTTGATTGGATCAAAGTTCATGCCCATTCCATCCCGTTTCCCATTAACGATGTATTCAAAATGCTTTATCACAAATAACCCACAATCATGATTGCAATTCAGAAGAAAACTGTATATTGTGGTTCATACTCATGTTTTAACAAGCTAATACAGCACATATAGATTTTTTCTTGTGAGAAACGTATGATTGGGGATTAATTGCTCTTTAATTGTTAAAATACACCATTTAGGGGATTGGGATTTTGGTTGTGATAAAAGGGGTTATTGCTTGTATTATTTAATTAGGCTATTACATTTTTATTTTTACTATAATTTTACAATAAATATAGGGAAAAAAATGTTAACGAGTAATATTTGAAGTTTATTAAAATGATAGTTATGTGGTGTAATTTCCACAATAAAATACACAAAAGTCCATTAACTAATCCAATTTCTTCTCTTTTTCTCTCTATTTTATAACAAATCATTTTTAAAAAAATAAAAAATATTGTTAACTTAATTAATTAATTGAACGGAATGATAATTTTTTTATTTTTTTTTAAATCCCCGCCTCCTCTTGCCCCACCCCCAAACTCTCTCCTCGTATTACTCACTCTTCTAAGGGTAGGCTCTTTAAATCCAATATCACTACATTCCTCTCTTTGTAACATAACCGGCAACGGATCCTTCTTTCCCTCCGGCACATACCATGGTTTCTCTATATCTCTCGCCAT